>ML361835.1:0-256440 GCA_005239505.1 Nicotiana paniculata | reverse complement strand
AAATACTTGAATAAAACTGAAGAAAACTGATAATCCTTGCTCCTTCAATGAATCTGTGTGTGTCTTTGTCTCCCAAAAGTCGTCTCCCTCCTTTGTGATATGTTTTTGGGTCTATTTATACGGTTGGAATAACCCTACCCATCTAAAAGACTCCTATCTTGGCTTGGAAACTCTTAAGACCATTAAAACTCGGACCTCGTCGAAATAGGCACCCAGGCGTTATGGGTCTAACGCCTGGGTAACGCCAGCCCCCCCCCCCAGGCGTTTTAGCTCTAACGCCTGGGTAACGCCAGGCCACCCCAGGCGTTTTGGCTCTAACGCCTGTGTAACGCCAGGCTTGTCCCAGATTCTTCCTTTTCGACTTTTGCACATACTTTCCGGCGTTTATGCTCTCATTTAGCTCGGCTTCCATTTTCAACTCACCTGCACATTAAATAAACTCCATTAAGCACACATGACGTGTATTTTTATCATTAAAACACCTAAAATGCACGGTATATAATGCTAAAAATCATGAATTCTAGCCACGCATCACTCTTCCTTCTCATTCTTCCTATTTGCATCTCTTTCTCGAAAATGGTTCTTGGACTGGTCACTAAGGAACTCTCGAAGGTGCCCTTCATTGAATAAAGGGGCTACATCCTCTCGAAGTTGTCCGCTATCCTCGGTCCTATGACCGTGAGTGTCGTGGTATTTTCACATTAAGTTGTGGTTCCTCTGCGAAGGATTTAATAGTATGGGCTTGGGTCACCTAGTATATATAATCTTGCCTATGGCTGATACGATGTTTGAGGCATTGATGTTGAAATTTTACTTTGACAATAGGGGTTCCTCCAACAACCCCATATGCATGTCGAATCCAATTTTTCTTATCAGTCACCGGGAACTTTGGCCTCGATCTGCCCTACGATAATTTCGAGGTATATTACGCCTCGAAACATTTCTTGAGTCTCGAGATAGGGTTGATATCTTTGCTTGTTTTGTCTCGAATCCCTTTTTGCGTTCCTTGATTCCTTTGCTAATAACCTCCTTGGATATAGTGAGCCCGAGGGGGCTCCTAATTGGTCATGCTCGACCCTTATTTTTGATTGATACTTGTGTGTACATCTGCCCAAGTTACGGCGGGATACTCGATAAAATTTTGCTTAACATGCTTTGAAAGTATCGACCTTCGTTCGTTCAAGCCCTGAGTGAAGGCTTGCACTGCCCAGTCATCGGAGACCGGTGGTAGTTCCTTTCTCTCCATCTGCAAATGGGATACAAACTCCCTTAGCATTTCGTTATCTCTTTGTTTGATTTTGAACATATCGGACTTCCTTGTAGTAACTTTTATGGCACCATCATGTAAATACAAATGATTTTGTCAACATGGCAAACAAATCTATCAAATTTGGCGGTAGGTTATGATACCACATCATGGCCCCCCTGGATAAGGTTTCTCCAAATTTCTTAAACAGGACAGACTCGATCTCGTCATCCTTTAAATCATTTTATTTTACAGCACAAGTATATGTAGTAATATGCTCATTGGGATCTATGGTCCCATTGTATTTTTGGATGTCGGGCATCCTGAGCTTATTCTGAAAGGGCTTCCGATTCACACTTGGTGGGAATGGCTTCTGCACGAACTTCGTCGAATCCACTCCCTTAAAAATCGGGGGTGCTCGCGGCATCTGGTCGACTCTCAAGTCATATGTTTCTACTTTTTGGTTGTTATCATCTATCTTCTTTTCTCCCGACTCGACCCTCTAAATGAGTTCTTCAAGCATCCGCATGATGTTGGGGTAAGTTCCCGACCCATTATTGCTCGATCTTTCTGGTGTTGTCTCAACCTAGGGAGCTATTTCTGGTCCTGCTGTGCTCGGAGTCTTTTCCTGGCACTTCAATTGAGCGATAGTAATTTGTTGTGCTTGCAACATTTCAAAGGTTACTTGTAGAATAAATTCTCTTTCTTCTCGAGCATGTGTCCCTTGTGCGTCTGATTAGTCCCCTCTGCGTATACTTCCTTCAATATTAGTATCCAAATCGACGTGCAAAGCAATATTTTAACCTACGTCGACAGGGTTTGGTGCTGGTGCTACCCCAGGGTTTAGCTGTGGCACGCTGGCCCTTGGAGCCGTTGCACCATTTTCTCCATGAAAACCAAGACTATCATACATATTTTAACATGAAATTGAAGAACCTTGGGACAAGAAAAACTGTGAATAATAACTTTTGTTATTAGAAAGCGAGCACAAAAATAACCACTATTATCTTTATCCACCGTCTATTTATCCCCACGGTGGGCGCCAACTTGTTTACCTCGAAAATGGTTCTAACAATTATACTTTATTGGTGGTTCTAAAATAACGTTTTTTGTTTCAGTATCAGTATATAAGATAGAAATATTAACCGTAACTAAGGAGAATATCACAACCAAACCAGCTTTGCTAAAGAAGATGGGGCCTTGAGTAGGCCGTGTCGAACCTTCGATATGCTCTCTCGTGGTATGTATTCTGCGATTGGGCTTCGAACTTCAGTTTGAGACCTTTAAAGCTCAGGCTTGGTATAACAGAGACTTCGAAATCGGACTCCTCCAATTTCCGCATATATAAATGAATCTAGTGCATGAGAAGTATGTCAGTAAAATCCCCGGGAATATAATAAGACCATTACGCCTTTGAGTAATATCATGTAGTAAACTTGTTTTCAACTTCCGTATTTTTCTTAGACCCATGAATAGAAGATGTAATAATAAGACACATGGGAATTAAAGAACATAGGCACCTCTAATACTTTTATGAATAGAGTCATGGAAGTTGTGCCTTTTCTCGTTTCATTTGTGTCATATGGATCACTCCAAAAGGAAAGAAGGGATAACATTAACACATCTGAGCTGATTCTCTTGAAAATCCATCTATGCCACGTAAATTGCGTAAAAGACACGTAACAAAGGATTGAAGTAGGGACAAATCTGTATGATAGTCTTGAGAAAGACTGTATCGTACTCCCTTAGAAATGCAAATCATGTTGCTATCACATAATGCAATCCCGTATGGATTCTTGTTGTAGCCTCACCCATACCTTGTTGTTCCCAAATTGTAACACCATTCGATACACTATTTACCTAACCTTGCAGATTAGAGATGGAATTCTTCAACAAGAATGATTTAAAAGTAAACGTACCTAAGACCATCGTTTGCTGGCAACTTAAGGTTATGAATTTGTGGCAATTTTCTGCCAAGTTCCATTAATCCCACGTGGATGTTGTCCCCCCTAACAATTATCCAAATCTCATTTATCCAATTATCTAGATAATTAAGAATAATCTCAAATTACATAAAACACTACTTACTTTTAACACACTTTATACACCTCACTATCATGGTCATGTGGTACCTTGTATGGCTCTAGTCCATAAATATTGGGTATTATAGCTCGGACCGTATTTTATCCCAAAATGTCAAACTTTGAGGAAACTCATTTCCTTCAATTCGCTTATCCTCTCACCTTCACGTATTTACTTATCACTTGTTTGAAATAGCATAATCATTATATCCTCTAAAATTTCATTCCAGAGCTTACATGGATTAACTTACAATGAAACATTAAGGTACGAAAACGCAGAATGTAACATCTCATTTTTTAGCTTTCATCAATTTACTTATAGTGTAATTTCACGTACAAAAATATGGGGTTATGATTCACCCCTTTGGAACATTAGTCCTCGAATGTTGACTGATGCACTTTATCATTATTATAACCTATAACTCTTACAAATGCTTTAGTACTCTCTTTGACATCTAAGAAATTGTTCTGTGAATAAATCCAAAGCCCAGAGCATTCCCCGTTAAAGCTTGTTTCTCACACCATGACTTGTGGTCGGAATCCTTCTAATCTCGTAACTGTTGCCACCTTCTGTCATTACAAATCTGATCTTGTAAGTGCGCCTATGCACAACTTGATAAGATGTCCCTCTGGCATCTATGGGTATATTGATGTTCTTCACTTGGTATTTTGTTCAATGTTACTTGCCTCCACACTCATGTGCTCGTACAGTTGCTTCTGATTTGAAGTTTTGATTTTCTTCCCAGTGAGAATCTCTTTTATTTTCATAACACTCGTACGGTATCTTTAACATCCTCAACTCCTATCTGAACATATCTCATGTATTACCATGTCATACGTGCAAGGCTGAATTTACTATAATGGGTTTTACTATGTTTATCTTGCACGATCTGTTGTTTTGTCTGTAACCTCTTGTTTAGACATAACTAGGCTCTTTCTCAATCAACTACTAACTACTCGTTGGCTCATTCTCATATCAATATTCTGCGTAATCCTTCTTGGTTTATTTCCTTTGTCGTAACTTACCTCTTGCACTGGCTCCTCATTTATCCATAGCATCCCGGGCAGGAACCCTTACTTCATTTCCTTGACATAGTGTTTGCATAATGTTCTCGAATTATGGCTTATCTATAGGATTTGGATAAGTCCAATCTCCTTCCTTTCTCATTTTTTTATTGCATTCTTCCTTTACTATTCCATAGTTAGTAGAAGCACTTAATTCTAGCTTAATGCCACATCACTATTACCCCCTCCCCCTTAGGGCAGTACTACGATTTAGTGCTACGATGATCTATGTATAAATGTTATACCTCTTAATTTATGGCGTCTTTTCACATCATCGATAACCCGTACTCTCCTCACGATAATCCTTTTGTACCAAGGAGAACAAATTTCCTTACTCGCGAGGGTCACACTTAGTATAGCTGGCATATACAGTCCCTTAAGTTTAACTTTGCTCATATTGCTTGCTTTAGGGTAGTGTTTTCCTGAATGATCATTCCAAGAATTTCACATGAATGTTTTTTTCTTGTCCATTCTATTATCGCCAGAATGAAATCTGAAATTCTCATGATGTCAACCATTATTAAATCACCCAGTCCCTAATTCATGTTTTGTTTATCTTGTTCACCAGCCCATATTGATTTATATTATTCTAAGGTCTAACTTTTCCTTCCGATTGTCGTGTTGGAGTCACGACCTTATTTCTCTAAATGAGGATATGACTTTATGGCGTATACTCTTTTGTTGTCTCAAGTCCTGTCACATCTCGTCATTTTCTCCACTTGACTATAGACTCTGTAATACTTTCATCTTTTTTATCAACCATTCTCATCTATGTATCACACCTGTCACGGCCCAAACTGATGGGTCGCGAAGAGCACCTCGTACCTTACTTAATCGTGTACCAACGTAACGTATCTTTTGTATCATTATATCGTAGGTAAATGAACTGAAATAAAGCATGGGGAAATACAAGCATATATATATATATATATATATATATATATAACATACTGGCTTATAAGACCAAAAATGGTCACCCGTACATTGAACATAAGCCACTAGGGTCATACAATCTTTCACGTACACGACATATGTCTACAAGCCTCTAAGGGTACATAAAGGTAATAAAGGCCGGGACAGGGCCCCACCATAGTAATCAATATATTTCCTAATCATACTAACCAAATAAGTAACTCCGGAGCAAATGAAGCGCACCAACACCTTCCGTTGAGTTGATAGCCTAATTTGAGGACACCCATCCTATCTATCGGGACATGCAGGCATGAAACACAGCGTCCCCAGGGAAAAGGGACGTCAGTATAAATAATGTACCAAGTATGTAAGGCACATAAGTAAGTATATAAAAGACCTGGAAGAAACATGGAGTAAATGACTCAACCTGTAAGTCTGGATAACTCTATAATTATGAAATACTTATAGTGTCATGCATATGCGTATGGATGACATGTCGTGCATAGGTACATATTTCATAACATCATCAAGCCTCTGATGGAATCCCATCATATCATCTCGGCCACTGTGGGAAAAATCATCAACGTATACCAGCTGAATAAGTGGTGGTGTGTATATAACACCGTAACTTTTTCCCATATCTCATATACATATATATACATATAAATATGTGTATATAATGCCATCTGGTCACGGGTCAATGTAAAAGTATAAATGAATGCAATGCTTGAGAAGTACATCCCAAAGACCACTAAGGGTCATCAGTTGCTCAACAACCACAACTATAACAAATAGTAGCAACAACAACAACTATAATCAACAATAGCAACACAAACAATATAATCCAATATGAGTTTCTCTGATTATATTAACAATCATATTGAGCGACAAGATCATTTTTACCTATTACAATATATAAATTGAATCCAACTCTTATCCCATAGATTAGTTTACAAGCCTCGGAACATCATACTTAGATGTACCATAGTATTTCTAGTTTAAAAATTCCAGAAAATGCCTTCCAAAACCTCATACACCTAGTACCCTAATTTTTATTGCAAGTCACTTGCTTTTCATCTTTCCTTATTCAATAAACTTAATTAACACCTCGAAAGATTACTAACAGTAGAAAAAATATTATCAAATTATTTTTCACAATTTCTAGCCACCACAAATGTAACGGCCCGGACGGTCGTTCCGTGAGTTTAGCCCAGTTTCCCCAGTTTCTACTTCCTCAAATGTGTTTCAACTTCATTATGTTACATTAGATTGGTTGGCTCGGGTTTAGAGCAATTTTTGGAGATAAATTAGACACTTAGTCTCTTAACTTAGCATAATAGATGAAAAAGTCAACTGAGAGTTGACTTATTGGTAAACGACTTCAGAATATAGATTTTATGGCTCTGATAGCTTCGTTAGGTGATTTGGGACTTAGGAGTATGTTAGGAATGATGTTTTGATGCCCGGAGTAGAATTTGGCTTGAATTGGCGAAAGTTAGTTTTTGGCGATTTCCGGTCGGTAGTGGAAAATAGGCTACCGGGGTTGGAAAGGAACTCAGAATGTTAGGTCAGGTTTGTAATGTGATTTTGGATATGTGTGCAAATGTTTAGGTCAATGGGATGTGTTTTGGTTGGTTTCGGCATCATTGGCAAAATTTAGAAGTTTCAAAGTTCATAGGCTTGAATTTGATGTAATTTTGGTGTTTTTGCGTTGTATTTTGTGTTTCGAAGGGTCGACTAAGTTTGAATGATGTTATAGGGTGTATTGGTAGGTTTGGTAGAGGTCTTGGGGGGCTCGGCTGTGTTTCAGGTGGTTAACCGAGTGTGTTTGGCCTTAAAAGGACTACTGTTGCTACTGTGTTTTCTTGATCTGGTTTCCTTGTATGCGATCACAATGGTGAGGCTGCCATCTCATAGGGTTGGTTGGTGAGGCAGCAAAAGATGTGTTACGAGATCGCAATGTATGGTCTGCGATCGCATAGTGGGAGGAGGCAAAACAGTGCTGTCGCGGGAGGCTTATTGCGATTGAATTGTGTGGGCTCGTGTGGCAATGACGTGTTGGAGTTGCTCTATGCGATTGCATAGAGCTGGTCGCGATCTCTTTTAGGTTTTGTCTTCCGCGAACACGTAGGTGTTTCTGCGATCGCATAGGGTTAGTTTGGTTGGGAAGCATTTTGTTCTTCGCGACCACGTGCCTTTTTCTGCGATCGCACAGAGTAAAAGTCTAGGCAGGCAGTTTAAGTTCTAATTTTGGGGGTTCTTGGCCATAACTCAGTTTGCCATTTGAGAGCTCGGGGGAAGGAGATTTTGGACGAAATTTTCAATGGGATTCTTGTGGTAAGTGTTCTTCAATCATTTTTGGTTTAATTTCATGAACTTCTCTTGATTTACACCATGCAACTTGAGGAATTATATAGGGAATTTGGGAAAAATGGGTGGAAAGATTTGGAAATTTATTTTGGTAATTTGAGTGGGCATTTGTTGTCCGATTTTGATGTTCTTGGTATGTACAGACTCGTGGGAGGATAAGGGTTCTTGTGATGCAATTTTTATCGGATTCTGATACGTGGGCCTGGGGCTCGGTTTCGCCGAATTTCGAGAATTGTGTCTAAATTGATAGTTTTCGATTGGGTTTTGTTCCTTTAGCGTATGTTGATGATGTTAATCTGGTTTTGGTTGGATTCGGAGAAATCAAGAGCCAATTTGAGGGCCAAGAGCATCGGAGATTAGTATTGTGGCTCGGCAGAGGTAAGTAATGGCTATAATCTTGTCCTGAGGGTATGAAACATCGGACTTCGTATTTCTCACTTCTTTTAGAATGGCGCACATGTCGGATGACGAGTATGTGGCGTACAATGATTTTTGGATTAGATTTGGTCCTCTCCGCGACAACAATTGAGTTGTGTATTTTTACTCATCATATGTCAAATTGTGTTCTAAAAGTAACGATATATTTCGGCTATAAGCCATGTTTGGGGCCTCATGCCGACTAGTCTAGACCCTTGGGGGATTTTTACTGTTATTTCATCACAGTTTACTTATGATTTACACTCAGTCATGTTATGTTTAACTGATTCGAAACCCAGCCTTATTTATGTATTTTGAGATATAAAATGATGTTTTGGGTCGAGTACCCCGTTTTACTGATACGCCCGAGAGACTTTTGAGAGTTTCCGACTAAGTGAATCCGAGGGCCTAATTGTGAGGATATGATATGCCACGAGGTTGCTTGATATTAGCGCTTGGGCTGAAGGAGCCCCTCCAGAGTTTGTACACACTCCCAGTGAGCGCAGGTAACTACTGAGTGCGAGTGCCGAGTGACGAGAGATTGGGAGGCATTAGTGACTCTGAGGTATGCCCGAGAGGCTGATTATGAGTGTCTGTGAGGTATGCCCGAGGGGATGATTACGAGCGACAGTGAGGCATTCCCGAGGAGCAGGATCTAATAAATGTTTTTGCCTGAGGGGCTACTTATGATTTTACCACTTTCACTCTGAACTTATGAAATATGTTTTTTCCAAGGGGCTTTCTATGATTTTTATCATTTTTATATTTGCAAATGGTTTTACTGAAATCGGCTTTTAAGCGTGAAGATTTAATGTATACATTGTTGGAAAGAACGGTTGTGCTTATTTTGAAATGATGATTTGATTTATGTGTTTCATTCTGCTCTGACGTGATTTACTTTCAATACTACTGAGTTGGCGTACTCGCATTACTCACTGCACCTTGTGTGCAGGTCTAGGTGTTAGGGTGGAGTGAGTTGTGTAGCCGCTCTAGAGGTTTTTTCAAAGATTTGCATGGTAGATGCACGCGTCCGCGGTCCTGCTCTCCCGACTACTTATGACGTGTGGCTATAATTCATGGCTTAACACATTATGTGCCTTACATTTTATGTGCGTTAATGATAAAAATACACTTCGTATGTGCATAATGGAGTCTATTTCATGTGTAGATGAATTGGAGATGGAAGCCCAGCTAAATGGATGCATAAACGTCAAAGATACACTCAAGAGTCGAAAAAGAGTGAACCGGGCTATAGCCGGTCGTTTCAGCTGTAAAGCCTGGTCATACCAGGCTATAGACATAAATCCGAGTTTTGAAGGTTTTAAGTGTTTCCCGGTTTGAATAGAAGCCTCCTACATTTTGAACGGAGGAACCATTGGAGACAAGAGAAGCCTGTGGAATACTACTCAGCAAAGCAAAACATTGATTTTTACATCCTTTATTCATTACTTTGTAGTTTAATTATGCAAGTTATTTTGGAGTTGATTATTATGAGCATGATTAGCTAATTTCTTTAATCTAGGCTTTTGGTGGAACCCGTTCGGGGATGAACTTGTTGTGATATAAATATAGCTTTTATAGGTTGATTAAACTCTATTTGTTCAACTACGTTCTTGTTGTAGTGATTGAAGGGCCCTCAATTAACTGTTCCTATGTAGTATGTATCTACTTGAGAGAGAGTGCATATTTAGGTAGTTTTTTGAACAACATCACTCCCGGACTATAGACGAAAGTCATAACCGAGGGTTTAGAAGTTGGATTACAAATAACGATACTTCGGGTGCAATCTAAAGTGAACAGTAATGCAATCTAGGTAGCGTAACTTAAGAGAGTGCGTCTAGTAAATTATCATATTTACTTGAATAAGATTTATGGTAGATAGAGTGTTCGTGATTGATAGAGACAACTAATCAAACTATGAGAAGTACCTGACAAGGAAGTTCACCGACGGGGGAAACCATAACCTTAGACCTTTATTATAATTGTTTACACCATATTGTGAGTTAGTCATTAGTTTATTCATTTTGTCAGTAGAAATAGTAAAACATTATCAATTGATATTCAAAAGCCTGGAGAATATTGATTAAGTAAAAGTGTCGTATTCTGACGGCTTGATAGATACGTAAATTCCCCGTGGGATCGACTCTGCGCGTAATACCCCGGATTATAATTGCAGAGCCTGTTTAGTCTTTCTATAAGACATAGTTGAGCATGATCAAATTTGGCGTCGTTGCCGGGGAATTAACGGTGTTATCAATTGAAGTTGAAGAAATACAAAATTCTGAAATATAGTCAATTTTCTTCAATTGTCTTTTATACACTGAAAGTTTAACGTTTGCTAACGTGGTTGTACAGGTGCATGCCTAGAAACTCATCTAGAATCGGTGAAGTAATTGAAGCCTTATAAGACCCCGAGAAAGATCTCAAGGCCCTAAACTGGGCCAACAGGAAAAGCAAACAACAACCATCAATTGAACAACTTGAACCCGACATGGAAGATCCAAACAACAGCAACATCAATGGGGATGTTGTTGTAGACCCAGTTGCTTAAATAGGGGCAGAGGCTCCTTTATATGACTAGGCACAACCCACAGCAGAGAATTTGGCCACTACAATACTAGTCCCTCAAATACAAGCTGAATCTTTCCAGATTACAAATAATATGCTGCATTTGTTGCAGAACAATGGACTATTTTTAGGGTCATACATCGAAGACCCCCAACAGCATTTGAAGAACTTCCTGTCGATTTGCAAAACACACAAGCATCCAAACGTCACTCAGGAGGCAATAAAACTGCTGTTGTTTCCATTATCAGTGGCTGGAGCAGCCCAGACTTGGCTAAACTCACTCCCCATCAATTCCATTACCACATGAAAGAAGGCAGGCCGAGACACTGGTACCATTTCGATTGAACTTGATGATTCAACAAACTTGACAAAGGTAACAGTGCAACCTACTGAGGAAGAAGCTCGTGCATAGAGTGAGACTGAAAAAGAAGTGGAGATAGCCCAGGAGCCGGTAGTTGAGGTGGTGGGTGAGAAAGAAAAGCCCCAAATAACTGGGAAAAAGAGACCACCATCTCCATTCCCCTAGAGGCTGGCCAAATACCATAAGGATGAATAGTACAAGAAGTTCTTGGACATGCTAAAGGAAATACAGGTAAATATCCCATTCATTGATGCGTTGAAAGAAAATCCTGGATACGCAAAAATGATGAAGGACTTGATGTCCACAATATTTTACTTCCATGATTTGGCTACTGTCACCCTTACTCATACTTGTAGTGTGGTGGTGACGCGTCCTATTGCTGAAAAGTTATCTGACCCAGGGAGGTTTACAATTCCTTGTACCATTGGCAACTTAGCTTTCGCCAAAGCTCTATGTAACTCGGGGGCCAGCATTAATCTGATGCCGCTGGCCATATATAAAAGATTGGGGATTGGTAGAGCCAGACCAACTTCAATGTTATTGTAGCTAACAAGACGGTAAAGAAACCGTCAGGAATTCTTGATGATGTATTCGTGCAAGTGGGGAAGTTTGTGTTCCCTGCTGATTTTGTGATACTAGATTGTAAAGTGGATGAGGAAATTCCCATAATCTTGGGAAGGACATTCTTGGCCACAGGAAGATCCCTTATCGATTGTGAGACTGGTGAACTGAATATGAGGCTCAATGATGAAGAAATCACGTTCAACATGTAGAAGTCTATGAGGCAACCAAGTGAGTTCGCCAACTGCTTTCTTATTGATGTTGTGAACGTGATCCCGGAAAAAGATGATATGTCCCTTATTGTGGGGGACCCTTTGACTGAATGTTTGATGAATGTAGATGATATGAACAGTGAAGAACTGGCACACTGGGTGATAGTACTTGAAGGAAAATCGATGTGGCCAAGGGATCTCGACTTTAAGTCATTACACTTAGAGAAAAGAGAGAATCCACCGGCCAGGTCATCTGTTGAAGAACCACCCAGGTTGGAATTGAGATAAGAGGATGTCAATGTGGTAGAAAAGATACTAGAGTTAACCAAGGACATTGATGATACATATTTTGTTGAATCTTGTGTCATAAGTGTTGAGGATGTTGGTACACACTCCAACCATTTTTTCACATTGTGTTTGGATGATGATATGAAAATAGGGTCATCTGAAATACTTGGGGAGCCAAGGAATAAAGAACAAGATGCATACATTCTGGAATTCTTCTTGCTAGAAAGTCGGGAGTACACATCTCATATAAAGGCCAAAAAGCGTTACTACATTGTTTTATTGGGCCAGGCAGATTCGTTCTACCACCCAAGGAGCATGATCATAGAGCATAATCAAAACTTGGGTTTCAATTCATAAGTTCAAAGCGGAGGCTTATAGTGATTCAAGCATTTGTTCGAAGGATCATGGAAAGAAAAATTAATGGAAAGGATGTTGACGCTACTTGAGCAGGGAGTTTCTTGCACCTTACTTTTATTTCTTGTTTTGTCTATCTGTGTTGCACTGAGGACATTGCATTATTTAAGTGTGGGGTGTCTTACATATTTGTTGTAGTTTATTGTGTTTAGTGTGCTTCCTTGTTAGTAGTTTTAGCTTTTCTTGTAGTAGGTTACTACAAAACATAAAAGGAAGAAGAGAAAAAAAATATAATTTTTTTTTTTTAAATATGTGGACTCTTCCCTACGATGGATCTCCTAGACAGTCCACTTGAGGGAAATAAGTGTAGAGAAAATACCAAAAAGATTTTTCTTTTAGGTAGTGTAGTAAGTCCCCCTTGGTTTTTCTTTGGACCGCGGTTCTTTTCCAAGGGTTTTTAATTGAATCGGGTGTAGGTAGTTTTTAATCTTTAGGAGTAGGAAGCACATGGTTGAGAAATTAATCGCAGCAATATCTCGGAACTTTGTGATGCCTTGAGAATAGTCAGTACTTTGGTTGTGACGCTTAGGCTCAATTTATTAACTCTAGGATAAATGCCTTAAATCGTGGATTCTTAAATTTACTTAACTTCTTTGGCTGGAGTGTCGTGACATAACCAATCCTAAATGAGTTATGTTCCATATCTGTGTGAGAGTTTGTATGTTATTATGTACATTGCATTTGATGTCTAGAACTTGCCCCGTGTGTGTGCAAAGAGAAATAGTAGTTTTGTTCAGCCTTGGAAGTGATATAGGAATTTATGTGTTGAGCCAGCTATGTATATTTTACCTGCCTAATTGTTGTGTATCGTAGTTAACCCCGTTGAGCCTATAACCCTATTTCTTTAGCAACAACATATCAAGCCATACCCATTTGTTTGAATCGATCATATATTTGAACCTTGTCACCTCTCGTAAGCATTGGATATGTGATGAAGTATGGAAAAGTTGAAGTGTGGGTGGTAGGTTGGTTTTTGAGGGGAACAATTGAAATAACGAGAAAGGTGCACTGTTTTGAAAAAGTAAGAGTCACTTGAAAAAAATAAAAATAAAATTATATATATATATATATATATATATATATATATATATATATATATATATATATATATATATATATATATATATATATTCCTTGACAAGTGGTGACTCTTAATGTACTGGTGCTTAAAGAGGTAGGGGTAATAACATTGATGTGAAGGGGGAGTTTGGCTTAATATAAGTTTGAGGTTGAACGCTACATTATATGTATTAAAGTGCTTACGGAGGTATAGTCACTCTTATATCTAAATGTATCCTACCTGTCCCACAGCCTACATTACAACCAAATAAAGTCCTACTTGATCCTAGACTGAATGAGCTCGATTAGTAGAGTAGTACACTACGGGCAAGCCTATGGTGCATCTTTTGTGGCATATGAATATTATTTCTGAGAGTGAGTGAATTCTTTCTATCATGAGTTCCTAAGTGTTCTTAAATTTCATTGTGTGTGGAACTAGCTCTTTGATTTGGTGAGGGCACGTGATTCATGAAGGAAAGATAATATTTTTGACCTCTATGTTAGAGTAGTGAGTGGATTTTGAATAAAGCATGGTATATGTTAGTCGATTATTGAGGCGAGGATGTACCCCCCTCTGTGCTTAAACTTTTTTAAAAACTCTTGGTATAACATGTTAAAGGATTTGCTTAATAAATTGTGTTCATGAGTGTAGTTTGATTGCTCGACGGCAAGAAAATGTTTAAGTGTGGGGTGTTGATGTGTGGCTATAATTCATGGTTTAACACATTATGTTCCTTACATTTTATATGCATTAATGGTAAAAATACACTTTGTATGTGCATAATGGAGTCTATTTCATGTGTAGGTGAATTGGAGATGGAAGACGAGCTAAATGGATGCATAAACGTCAAAAATACGCTCAAGTGTCGAAAAGGAGTGAACCGGGCTATAGCCAGGCGTTTGAGCTGTAAAGCCTGGTCATACCAGGCTATAGCTGGGCTTTTGGGCTATAAAGCCTGGTATGACCAGGCGTTTAGGGGCGTTTGAGCCCTAACGCTGGGCCTGGCCAGGCTTTATCCGGGCGTTTGGGCCATAAAGCCTGGTCCCTGGTCCGGTCCAATCCGAGTTTTGAAGGTTTTAAGTCTTTCCCGGTTTGAATAGAAGTCTCCTACATTTTGAAGGTAGATGCCATTAGAGACAAGAGAAGCCTGTGGAATACTACTCAGCAAAGCAAAACATTGATTTTTACAGCCTTTATTCATTACTTTGTAGTTTAATTATGCAAGTTATTTTGGAGTTGATTATTATGAGCATGATTAGCTAATTTCTTTAATCTAGGATTTTTGTGGAACCCGTTCAGGGATGAACTTATTGTGATATTAATATAGCTTTGGTTGGTTGATTAAACTATATTTTTTCAACTACGTTCTTGTTGTAGTTGATTGAAGGGCCCTGAATTAGCTGTTCCTATTTATTATGTATCTACTTGAGAGAGAGTGCATATTTAGGTAGTTGTTTGAACAACATCACTCTCGGAGTATATACTAAAGTCATAACCGAGGGTTTAGAGGTTGGATTAGAGATAACGATACCTCGGGTGCAATCTAAAGTGAACTGTAATGCAATCTAGCTAGCGTAACTTGAGAGAGTGCGTCTAGTAAATTATCATAATTACTTGAGAGAGATTTATGGTAGATAGAGTGTTCATGATTGATAAAGACAACTAATCAAACTATAAGAAGTATCCGAGAAGGAAGTTCACCGACGGGAGAAACCATAACATTAGACCTTTATGATAATTGTTTACACCATATTGTTAGTTAATCATTAGTTTTTAATTTTTTCAGTAGAAATAGTAAAACATTATCAATTGATATTCAAAAGTCTTGAGAAAATTGTTTAAGTAAAAGTATCGTATTCTGACGGCTTGATTGATACGTAATACCCCGGATTATACTTTCAACGCCCGTTTAGTCTTTCTATAAGACATATTTGAGAGTGATCAACTTACTTTATAGAGTTTATTTTTTCGATTTGTATATTTTCTGTAGATGCTCATGAACAGTGACTCCGCGATCGCGGGGGTTGTATTTAATATTCGGTACAGCTTCAACTGTTTTAAAAATGTTTAAAAGAAACCCTTACTATTTTAGTAAGGATGTAAATGGAAGCTTATTACGATTTGAGTGTAGTTTAGGCTGGCCTCGTTCCACGATAGGCTCCACCACCACTTGCTTAGATTTGGGGTCGTGACAACAAACCATATATTCAGCAACAAAACAGTCCAACCTAAACGTCAATTGTATCCCATATTCCTTCAAGTGCTTCCTATGGTTTTTTACTCAAACAACACAGCCAACACAAGATTAACCTTAGGAGCACAATCATGAATATGTTATATATATCTTGGACAACATCTCTAACTAGAAACCCCATCTCAACGTAGCTCATAATAGCCCTCAATCACACCACAACAGTATAGAAGTATTCTCTTATAGCCTTTATTATCTTTGATGATGATTTGAGTGATTTCTTCCTTGACTTTGGTTCTTTTGATCTTGATATATGTTAGGGATTATTTTGGACATCTTGATTGAGGTTTTTCTGTGACTAACAACTTGCTTGTTCGTTACAAGGTAAATCTTAACTCAATTTTTCCGTCGTTAAATCTATTTTTTCTCAAACATTATATTTTATATCCAAACATCATATATAGTACAAGATGTAAGCTAAAAATTACTATATATGATGTTTGGATATAAAATATGTAGTTTGGGAAAAATTGGATTTAACGTATGGAAAAATCGGATAAAGATTTACCTTGTAACGAGACATTTTGATAAATTAAATTCGTAAGCCTTATGATGTAATTTTGGGTCATATCTCATACCAAAATGAAGGTATTTCAACCTTGATTCCAATGGTCCAAACCATTTATTCATACCACATTAGGGTCTAGATAAATATAGATTTTTAAAGTAGGGTCGCCAAGTCACGTTGCCGCACTTCAGAGAAATTGGCAGCTTTATAGGCGAAGCTGCAACGCAACTTTCTCCCAATCTATTGAGAGTAAAATGAATATATTTATATGTAATTAAATCCATGTATATCTAGTTTCCAACTATGTAAACCTTTTTCCAATATGGTGTCGGAGTAGAGAGACACAAGTGTCCAAAGTGGCAAGGCTCAAACTGCCAAGCAGGCAGCTTACCCACCTGCTTGGAGAATTGAGGTGGTGGTCTTATCCCCTTATATCTCATAAAATATATAGATGTTACTCAAAAAAAAGCCACTCTAAATATCTCTAAAATTATCCCTAGCATATCTCAAGATCACAAGAACAAAACTCAAGGAAACAACACTCAAATCATCATCAAAGATGTTAAAGACTACAAGTTAATGCTTTTATGGTGTTGTATCGTGATGAGGGATACTATGAGCTAAGTTGAGATGGCGTCTGGACTTCTAGATGTTGTCCAAGGTATGTATAATATCTTGTTGATTGTGTTCCAAATTTTAATATTGAGTTGGTTGTATTGTTTGAGTCAAAAACCATAAGATGCACTTGAGAGAACATGGGATACGGTTGTATTTTTTGTTGGACTGTTTTGTGGATAAATATATGGTTTGTGGTGGTAGAAAATTGTAAGAAATAATATGATAATGTTGTGTCTGCTGTTGTTAATCTTTCCTAGGTGTTAATTAAGTTGACTGAAGAAGAAAAGATAAAAAAACAAATGATTGACGATGAAAATTAAGTGCTAGACGTATGGGGCTGTTTTGGAAGGCATTTTGTGGTTGTTTTAAACTAGAAATAATATGGTACATATAAGTATGATATTCTAAAACATGTAAACTAATTTATTGAACAAGAGTTGGATTCAATTTATATCTTGTTATGAGTAAAATCGAGCTTTCCGCTCAATATGATTGTTAAGAAAAATGGATAAACTCGTATTGGATCATATTGTTATTGTTGCTATTGTTGGTTATAGTTGTTGTTGTTGGTGAAGACCTTACATTTACTCATCATTATGTCACGACCCCAAATAAATATAGGTTGTGATGGCGCCTATAGTGAAAATAGGCCAGCCAACTACTAAGAGTAACACATAAAATCGCCAGTTTAATATGACAAGTCAGAATAGTTCATTTAAGGTTCATGTTTTAAAGATATAATTAAAAGCAGTAATACCACAAAATCAAATCTAACCACAACCCATCACCTGGATACAACTTTCATGAGCATCTAAAGAGATAAATACAATATCTGATAACAAGCCCGTACTAGTACAATCCGGAGAATACTAGAAATATACGAATTAAGGAAGGAAAGAAGGCCAGTTGGGGACGCCGAACAGCTACCTCTATCCTCGAGCAAACTCCGAGCAAAGTAAAAATCAGCTAACGCTCAGATCTGGTACTTGGATCTGCCAACAAAGGTGCAGGGAGTAATGTGAGTACGCCAACTTAGTAGGTAATCAAAGTAACTAAAGACTTGAGTGAAGTGACGAGCATTTAAAAGTGATAGTTTCATAAAAACATGTACCAGTGAAAACAAAAAGAATAATCAAAAGACTACACTTACCCAATACTTTACAAACTCCAGTTCCCCTTCTAAACTTGCATAAAACATTAACTCAACGTCTATTAAAGAGACTCAGTATAAAATAAGTGAAGAAAAATGATCTCATAATTTATAGACTCTCGGGCACGATATCACTCATACGTAAGGTCTCTCAGTCACTCGTGGCCCCTCTATCAGTACTCAATACTCATACTTAGCACTCTAACTCAACAGGTACCATGTATCCACGCAAACTGAAGCGGCGTGCAGCCCAATCCACATAACATATGCTACGGCATCCAACCCTATCAAAATAATATACATATATGTTGCGGTGTCCAGCCCGATCCAAGTAGTATACATATATGTTACGGCATACAACCCAATCGAAATAGTATTCGATTGCGCTCACTGGGGGTGTACAGACTCCTGGAGGGGCTCCTACATCCCAAGTGCTATATTGCTACGGCGTGCAGCTGTAACGACCCGGCCGATCATTCTGTGTGATTAGCCCCGTTTCCCCTGTTTCTACCTTATCATATGTTTCTTAGCCTATATATATTTGTTTGGTCATTTTGTTTTGGGTTCGAAGTGGTCGTGGTGAGAACTGAGACACATAGTCTCTTAAATTAGGTTAATAGTTAAAAAACTCAACTTGGAGTTGACTTATTGGTAAATGACCTCGAAATACAGATTTTATTCCTCTCATACCTTTGTTAGGTGATCTGGGACTTAGTAGTGTCTTCTGAATGAAGTTTTGGTGTTCGATGTTAAATAGGCTTAAATTAGCGAAAGTTAATTTTTGGAGATTTCCGATAGGCAGTGGAAAATAGGCTATCGGGGTCGGAATGGAATTCAGGAAGTTGGAGCAGGTTGGTGATGTAATTATGGATATGTGTGCAAATTTTCATGTCAATTGGATGCGTTTTGGTTGGTTTCTGCATCATTGGCGAAATTTAGAAGTTTCAAAGTTCATAGGCTTGAATTTGATGTAATTTTGGTGTTTTTGGGTTGTTTTTGGTGTTTCAAAGGCTCGACTAAGTATGAATTATGTTATGGTATGAATATTTGAGGTCCCTTTCCTCGGGTGTGTTTTGGATTCTTAAACGGGCACTTTTGGTCTTTGGGAGATCACGTGAGTTCACCCGCGATCGCGTAGGGTATAGTTCTAGGCATGCTGATTTGTTCTATGCAATCGCGTAAGGAGGTTTGCGATCGGATAGATTGGGCAGCCAGAGCAGTGTTCGCGTGGTGTATTGTGCAATCACGTAGAAGAAAAAGGGGGTGCGTGAGGTTGTTACAATTGTTCTTAGCGACCGTGTGAATGGGTATGCGATTGCGTGGCTAATGGGGCGATCGCGGTGTGTAAAATTTGAAGTCGGTCAGTTTACTCTTCGTGATCGCAGTGAATTGATATTTAGTGTTGGGAAGAATGTTTTAAAAGGCCATATTTGCGAATTGAGTCCATTATTCCTCCATTATTGAACGGGTTTGGATCTCTTTTAGAGGGTTTGAAGAGGAAATTGAAGGGAATCACTTGGATGTAAGATTTTTGACTTCATTACTCGATTCTATGTCCTTTTCTAAGTAATTAAACCGGAAATTTGTTTAATTTAAACCCAAAATTGGGGAGATTAGGCGCATGAGAATTGGAAATTTCTTTTGATGATTTGAGTGGGAAATTGTGGTCCGATTTTTGTGTTCTTGGTATGTATATAATCTTGGGAGGATGAGGATTTTAGTGATGTAAATTTTATCGAATTTCGAGATGTGGGCTGGGACGCGGGTTTGGCCGAATTTCGAGAATTTTGTCTAAATTGATAGTTTTCGATTAGGTTTTGTTCATTTGGAGTATGTTGGTGATGTTAATCTGATTTTGATAGACTCGAAGCATTTGAGAGCTAATTCGAGGGGCAAGAGTATTGCAGAGTAGCTTTCCGGGCTGTTTTGAGGTAAGTAACGATGGTAACTCTAAACCTAAGGGTATGACACCGCGGTATTTGATGTTTTTTTAAATGAGGTGACACACATGCTAGGTGACGGGCGTGGGAGCGTGCGACGATAGGGATTGTCACCTGGTCCGTCTCGTAGCGACTATTAAGTCGCGTATTCAATTTGAAACCTTATCATATCCTATATATTAGAAATTTATACTTATTTATGGGCTGTGAGCCATGTTTGGGGCCTGGTGCCGACCTGTTTAGACCCTCAGGGGTATTTTCCATGATTTGGAGCCTTGTGCCGACCTGTTTCGACCCTCAGAGGTACTTTTACACTATTCTACCACTATCCAGCTAGAACATTTGTGAACTCAGCCATGTTTACCACTTGTTGTTATTTTCACGGTTATCACACTTCCTTGAAATTCTGAGAACTATTTTGGGCTGACTCCCGTGAGTTAAGATGAATTTCATGAGTGCGTTGTAAGGATGACTGAATAAGGCCGAGAGCCGAGTATGTGAGGATATTTAAGGATCAGGTTGCACGCTACAACAATATATATCTCCAGGCCGAGAGACGAGTATGTGAGGATAGTTATGGGTCAGGTTGCACGCTGCAGCAATATATATGTTATATATTACATATGGACCGAGTTGCACGGCGCATCAATATATATATTGTATATGGATCGGGCTGCACGCCGAAGAAATGTACATAATAGATCGGGCTGCACGTCGCAGCAGATAGCGCTTGGGCTGAAGGAGCCCCTACAGGAATCTGTACACCCCAGTGAGCGCAGTCGACTATTATATGGATCGGGCTTCACGCCGCCAGCGTATGTTATAATGATCGGGTTGCACGTACAACTATATATATATATATATATATATATATATATATATATATATGTGTGTGTGTGTGTGTGTGTGTGTGGTGGTCCGGGGTCCCCGGCGCAGCTGTTGTGTGTATTCGTGGTACTTGCTGAATATGAGTGCTTAAGTGAGAGCATGAGATACTGATAGTGGAGTCACGGGTGACTGAGATGCTTGTCCGAGATGCTTTATTGTGAGTGATATTGTGCCCGAGGGGATTATATTTTATGAAAATGTTGTTTTCACTCTTCTTTACACTGAGCCTCCCATATTAAATGTTGGATAAATGTTTTTATACGAGATTTTTAAATGGAAACTAGAGTTTTATGAAATATTCTGAATTCTGGATTCCTGACTTGATTTATTCATTTCCACTATTATTCATTATATAGATTTACATGATTTAAATGCTCGTCACCACACTCATGTTTTTAGTTACTTTGATTACTTACTGAGTTGGTGTACTCACGTTACTCCATGAACCTCTGTGTGTAGATCCAGGTACCGGACCATCTCACTAGTTCAATTTGGGATGATCTTGGAGTTGTTCGAGGATCGAGGTAGATGCTCAGCGTCCCCAGCTCACCTATTTTCCTTCCCTCAGTTCATAGTTTTTTTGTTCTTTTGTAACTCAGACTTTTGTTGTAGCAAGTCACTATGTTGTACATTGTATTTATAGTCTTAGATGCTTATGACAGTTGACTCAAGGTTTTGGGGATGTGTATAAAAAGGTTATCTTACTTTGCTATTTTAAATCTGCTAGCTTTGGGAAACTATGAAACATTATGATAGTCTGTAAGGGGTGGCTAGCCTAGTTCCATGATAGGTGCCATCACGACCAGTTTAGGATTTAGGGTCATGAAAAGTTAGTATCAGAGCCTAGGTACCATAGGACTCAGCAGTCATGAGCAGGTTTAGTAGAGTCTTAAGGATCACTACGGAGACGCCTATACTTATCTTCGAGAGGCTGTAGAACCCTTAGGAACAATCTCATTTTTTCTTGAATTTTGTCGTGCCATTTTGTTAATTCTGGTGAGGACTCGCGCCGCCGATTAGGGCGATCAGCCACAAGCTAGACCAGCGAGGGGTTAAGGTCGTGGTAGAGGTAAGGGCTAACTTGTGTGGCAGCCAGGGCCGTATCAGTTGTTCCCCGTGTTATTCAGGATCAGGTTCCCGCCGCATATGCTCCAGCGGGACAGGCTCAGGCACTGGCAGTGCCTATTGTTATTCCGGGTCTTCAGGAGACCTTAGCTCAGATCTTGATTGTGTGTACCACCCGCGCTCAGGCAGTTTCCGCTACTTCTCAGGCCGGGGGAGGCAGTCAGACTCTAGTTACCTAGACACTTGAGCAGGTTACTAAGGGCCATCAGACACCGGGGACGGTTCCAGCCCAGCCCGTTGCTCCAGTCCAGGACTTCGTGGTCCCAGATATGCCAGATGATGTGCAGCGTAGGCCAGAAAGGTTTAGAAGCCTTCAGCCTCCAATATTCAGTGGTTTTGAGCGCGAGGATGTTCAGGGTATTTCAGAATAAGTGTCAAAGGATGCTGCGTACTGCTGGTATTTTGGAGACTAGTGGGGTCTCATTTGCTACTTTTCAGTTTTATGGTGCTTCTTTTACCTGGTGGGAGTCGTTTGGGAGGCGTAGGCCTGTTGGTTCAACAATCCTCACCTGGAAGCAGTTATCCACTAGCTTCTTGGAGAAATATGTACCCCAGTTTCACAGGGAGGAGCATCGCAGGCATTTGGAGCAGCTGCGTCAGGGGGAGCTATCAATGATGCAGTATGAGATGCGGTTTTCGGAGTTGGCTCATCATGCGACCAAGTTGGTCCTTACTTATAGGGAGATGATTAGGAGGTTCGTGCATGGCCTCACTTATCAGCTCCGTCCTTTTATAAGTCAGGAGAGAGTATCAGGCTCTACCTTCGAGCAAGTTGTTGATATTGCTCGCGATATTGAGTCAGTTTGCCGCCAGGAATGGGTAGAGAGGGAGGCCAAGTGGCCTCGTGGATCGGGTCATTCTAGTGGTTCTCCTTCTAGGGGGCAGATTCAGCATGGTAGAGGTTGTTCGTTCAGGCATCCTTGGTCAGGCCGCCCCGCCCATAGTGGTGCATTTTCGGGGAATGGTCCCCCCAGTTCTTAGCCAGGCCATTCTTCATTCAGTGCCCTTCTAGCCCAGACTGCAACTCGAGCAATATCAGTTTAGGGTTCCTCTATGCATGGTTCTCCAAGTGGCCATTCTAGTGCCAGGGGTTCTTTTCAGTTTCCGTCTCTAGCTGCAGGGAGTTGTTATGAGTGTGAAGAGTTTGGGCATATGAGGAGGCAATGTCGAGGAGCCAGCCTTCGACTTCAGCTCCAGTTATTTAACCACCCACCCACGCAACCAAGGGTGGTAATCAGTCAGCTATGGGCCTCCGAGATAGGGAGGTCGAGAAGTTGGAGGTCAGACCCGTATGTATTCGTTTCTAGCCAGGCCAGATGCTAGGGCTTTATTTTGAGCCAGGCCAGGTGGAGGCATATATTGTCTTAGTCTGTCACCAAGATGCTTTGGCTTTATTTGAACATGGTTCTATATATTCATATGTTTTTTCATATTTTGCCCATTTGGTGGATATGCCCCATGAGTCTTTAGTTACATCTGTTCATGTGTCGACTCTGGTGGACGATACTATTGTTGTGGACCGTATGTATCGATCGTGTGTGATATATATCGAGGGTCTGGATACCCGAGTGGACCTAATGTTACTCAGCATGGTCTATTCAGATGTGATATTGGGCATGGAATTGTTATATTTGTGTCATGATGTTCTTGATTGTCATTCAAAGACCGTGACCTTAGCTATGCCAGGATGTACGAGGGTTGAGTGGAGAGTTTTTTCTGAGTATGTGCGTAGCAGGGTGATTTCCTACCCGAAGGCTCAGCGTATGGTTAAGAAGGGGTGTTTATCGTATCTAGCTCTTGTGAGGGATGTCAGTGGGGAGACTCCCGCTATTAATTCGAATCCTCTGCTCCGTGACTTTCTGGATGTGTTTCCTGCAGACCTTACAGGGACATTGATTTTGGTATTGACCTGGTGCCAAGAACTCAGCCTCTTTCTACTCCACCTTACCGTGTCGCACCAGCGGAGCTAAATGAATTAAAAGAGAAACTTCAGGAACTCCTTGATAAGGGGTTCATTCGGCCTAGTCTGTCATCTCGGGGTGCACCGGTGTTGTTTGTAAAGAAGAAGGATGGTTCTACACGTATATTTATTAATTATCGGTAGATGAACAGAGTTACGGCGAATAATCGGTATCCATTTCCTCGTATAGATGACTTGTTTGATCAGTTGTAGGGTGCCAGGGTATTTTCCAAGATTGACTTGCGTTCCGGCTATCATCAGTTGAAGATTCGGGGGCCAGACATTGCGAAGACTGCTTTCAGGACTATATATGGTCATTATGAGTTTCTGCTTATGTCATTCGGGCTGACCAATGCCCCAGCAGCCTTTGTGCACTTGATGCACAGTGTATTCTCCGGCCTTATCTTGATTCTTTTGTCATTGTTTTTATTGATGATATCTTGGTATATTCCCGATCTCGGGAGGATCATGAGCAGCATTTGAGAGCTGTGCTTTAGACTTTGAGAGAGAATATATTGTATGCAAAAAATTTTAACTGTGACTTCTGCCTTGATTTAGTAGCATCTTTGGGGCACGTGGTGTCTAGAAGATATCATAGTTTCCTTAGTTTGGCAGGGTACTATCGTCGTTTCGTAGAGGGATTTTCATCTATTGCAGCACGTATAACCAGACTAACCCAGACGGGTGCTCATTTCAGGTGGACTGAGGAGTTTGAGGAGAGATTTCAGAAGCTCAAGTAAACTTTTACTACAGCCCCGGTATTGGTTTTGCCTACAGGTTCAGGTTTTTATGCAGTTTACTGTGATGCCTTGAGAGTTGGCCTCGGAGCGGTTTTGCTGCAGGACGGTAGAGTGATCGCCTACGCGTCCAGGCAGTTGAAGGTGAACGAGAAGAATTATCTAGTACACGATATTGAGCTAGCAGCTATTGTCCATGCCTTGAAGATTTGGCGTCATTATTTATATGGAGTGCATTGTGAGATTTTCACTGATCACCGTAGTTTGCAACATTTGCTTAAGCAAAATGATCTAAATTTGCGTTAGAGGAGATGGTTGGATCTTCTCAAAGATTATGATCTCACTATTTTATATCATCCTGGGAAGGCCAATGTAGTGACTGATGCCCTAAGTCGCAGAGCGGAGAGTTTGAGGAGTCTAGCCTACCTTCCAATAGCAGAGCGACCTTTTAGCACTTGATGTTCAGGATTAAGCGGGTCAGTTGGTGAGATTGGATTTATAAGAGCCACCGCATGTATTGGCTTGTGTAGCCTCCAGTTCTTCTCTTTATGACCATATTAGAATACGCCAGTACAATGATCCACACCTGCTTGTTCTTCAGGAAATGGTCCATCAGGGTGATGCTTGGGATGTCGTTTTTGGTGATGATGGGCTCATGAGGATGCATGGCCGGATTTACGTGCCAAATGTGGATGGACTTCAAGATTTGATTCTAGTTGAGGCCCATAGTTCGCGGTATTTCATCCATCCGGGTGCCGCAAAGATGTATCAGGATATGAGACAGCATTATTGGTGGAAGAGGATTAAGAGGGATATTTTTGATTTTATGGCTCGGTGTCTCAAATGTCAGCAGGTCAAGTATGAGCATCAGCGGATCGGGCTGCCCACTATAGCATTTGGGTGTATTTTTGGTACTTGCTGAGTATCAGTGTTTAAGTGAGCGCATGAGATACTGATAGTAGAGTCACAAGTGACTGAGAGGCTTTATTGCGGGCATATATTTTATGAAAATGTTGTTTTCACACCTCTTTACACTAAGCCTCTGATAATAAATGTTGGATAAATGTTTTTATACAAGATTTTTAAATGGAAAACGGAGTTTTATGAATTATTCAGAATTGTAGAGTCCTTACTTAATTTATACATTTCCACTATTCATTATATGGATTTACATGATGTAAATGCTCGTCTTTACACTCAAGTTTTTAGTTACTTTGATTACTCACTAAGTCGGCGTACTCACGTTACTTCCTGCACATCTGTCTGCAGATCCAGGTACCAAACCATGTCACTAGTTGATTTTCGGATGAGTTTGGAGTTGTTCGAGGATCGAGGTAGCAGCTCAGCGTCCCTAGCTCAGCTCCTTTCCTTCCCTCAAGTCATAGTTTTTTGGGTCTTTTGTACCTCAGACTTTTATTGTAGCAAGTCACTATATTGTACATTGTATTTACAGTATTAGATGCTCATGCCAGTTGACTCCAAATTTTGAGGAAGTGTATAAATTCTTTATCTCATTTTGCTGTTTTAAATCTGCTAGTTTTGGGAATGAAACATTATGATTGTCTGTAAGGGTTGGCTCTTCCAGTTACATGGTAGGCGCCATCACGGGCGATTTAGGATTTAGGGTCGTGCCAGCAGCCGGATCCAATATATATATGTTGCGGCGTGCAGCCAAATCCATAATTATCCTCACAAATTCGGCACCCGTCCTAACTCAGTCATTCTTTCAAGCCACTCGGTCAACTAATCTTGACATCACGGAACTCAGCCCCAAATACCTCACAATATTCTAAAACATTGTTATAACAGTTAAACAAGAACAAGTAATAAACATGACTGAGTTCACAAATTTTCTATCAAAAATAGAATGAGAATAGTATCAAAATACCCCTGGGGGTCTAAACAGATCGGCACAAGGCCCCAAATGTGGCATACCGCCCATAATATAATATAAACCACAAAAATACAGGACATCTTATGATTATAAATCAAATACGCGGTCTAATAGTCGCCACGGGACGGACCAAGTCAGAATCCCTACCGGTGCATGCCCACACGCTCGTCACCTAGCATGTGCGTCACCTCATTTACCAAAACAAAGTGAAATACCGGGGTTTCGTACCTTTGGGTCTAGATGTACAGTCGTTACTTACCTCAAACCGACCCGAAAACTACTATGTGATGCTCTTGCCCCTAGAATCGGCTCCCAAACGCTCTGCGTTTATCAAACTCATATTAATAACATCAAAATATGCTAGGAAGACGAAACCCATTCAAAAATTGTCACAATTGGGCACAAATCCCGAAATTGGTCAAACCCAAGTCCTGGGCCCATGTCCCGAAATTCTATCAAAATCACATCACAAGAATCCATATCCTTTCCCGAGTTTATACATATAAAATGCATCTAAATCTAACCACAAATGCCCCTTAAATTACTAAATCAAAGTCTCCAATTATCGAAGCCCTAACCCCCAATTTACACATTGATTTTTCCCTTAATTTCACCCTATTTCAGTCCAAAAATCACATAGAAACGAGCTTTAGGTTCAAATATCTTACCTCAACAAAGCCCACTTGATTTCCTCCTTCAAAACCCTCTCCAAAGCTTTAAACTTTCATGAAAATGGTGAAGGAATGACCAAAATTTGCTAAGGACCCTTTTTAAATTACTTGCACAGGGATTTTCGCACCTGCGGTCCCAGGTGCGCACCTGCGCATCCAACTTAAAGTACCATTTTCCGCACCTGTGACTTCTTCTTCGCACCCGCGACTCCGCAAGTGTGACCAAATTCCTGCACCTGCGATCTCCTTCAACTTGCCAAAAATCCACAACTGCGCATGCCTTTCCGCACCTACGGCGTTGCATCTGCGGCCACCTTTCCGCAGGTGCGGCCACACAAGAAACATTCCACCAGCAGTTCTTCTGCTGTAAATTCCTAACTTCAACTTTCCGTTGACTATCAAAAAACACTTCGAGCCCCTCGAGGCCTTAAGCAAAAGTACCAACAAGTCACAAATTGTCATGCGAACACCCAAAAATACATCGAAACACCAAATCAACTCATGATTCAAGCCTAAGAATCCTAAAACTTCCGAAAATCATCTACGATGCCAAAACTACCAAAAACACGTTCGATTATCCTGAAAATTTTCACAGACGTCCAAAATGACACTACGAACCTGCTCCAGCTACCGGAATTCCATTTCTACCCCGATGGCCAATTTTCCACCGCCGATCAGAAATCGCAAAAACCTGACTTTCGCCAATTCAAGCGTAATTCTACATCGGACTTCATAACCAACTTCCGAACACACTCATATGCCCCAAATCATCTAACGAAACTATTTGAACCATAAAATCTACATTCCGAGGTCGTTTACCAATAAGTCAACTCCCAGTTGACTTTTCCAAGTATTAAGCCAACTGTCTTTCTGGATGTAGGAATCGTCGTACTATAAGCAAGATAGATTTTAGGAAATTCAGTTCTTACAACTGAGCTCTACTACACGAAATAGAGTAAGAAGAAAGAATGACAGTCCTAAATGCCTTGTAGCCTCCTGCTTTTAAGTGTGGTGCAAAACACACCCATAAAAAAGACTCTACTCGAGACATCTTGTAGACTCCCTAGGAAAGAACTGCTCTAATACCACTTTTGTCATGACCAAAACGGACGGGCTACGACGGCCACCCTATAACTTACTCAACCGAGTACCAACATAATGTATCTTGTTGTATCATGCTATCATAGGTAAATGAGATGTAAAGGATGCCGTAGGATAACTAGAATAAACATGTAATACAAACTTATACATAATACATACAAACCTATAAGACTAGAATGATCACTCGTACACTAAACATAGGCCGACAAGACCATACAATCTTTTATGTACATGACATATGTCTACAATTCTCTAAGAGTACATAAACGGCATAAGGATGGGACATGGCCTCGACATACCAATCAATATATGTCTAAATCATACTGACCAAATAAGCAACTCTGGAGTAGATATAGCACACCAACATCTTCCGCTAAGCTGATAGTCTACTTGTACGACTCTCAACCTGTCTATTGCGACATGCGGGCATGAAACACAACGTCCCCATGCAAAAGGGACATCAAAACAAATAATGTACCGAGTATGTAAGGAATAAAAATTAGTAAATAATAGACAAGAGAGAAACATGGAGTAAACCACTCAACATGTTCGGAATGAAGTTTCGATGTCCGGTGTAGAATTAGGCTTGAATTGGCGAAAGTTAGTTTTTGGCGATTTTCGGTCGACAGTGGAAAATAGGCTATTGGGGTCGTATTGGAATGCCGGAAGTTGGAGTAGTTTCGTAATGTCATTTTGGATATGTGTACAAAATTTCAGGTCAATCGAATGTGTTTTGGTTGGTTTCGACATCATTGGCGAAATTTAGAAGTTTCAAAGTTCATAGGCTTGAATTTGATGTAATTTTGGTGTTTTTGTGTTATTTTTGGTGTTTTGAAGGCTCGACTATGTTTGAATATTGTTATGGGGTGTGTTGGTAGGATTGGTTGAGGTCCTGAGGGCCTCGTGCTTATTTCAAATGCTCAAACGGGCACTTTTTGGCCTTAAGAAGTCTGATGTATTCTAGTGTTTTAGTAGCAGTGATACCTTCATTGTGACGTGGATACATCCGCGATCGCGTAGAGTAAAAGAGTGGGGCAGGCATTTTGTTCTATGCGATCGCGTGGTTAGGATTGCGACCGTATAGGTTGGTTAGGTTGAGCAGTGCGATCACATAGCCTTTGGTGCGATCACGTAGAGGTTCTAAGGCGCGTGTGTGGGGTGGAGAGTTATTCTATGCGATCGCATGTGTTGGTATGCGATCGCATAGAGTGGCCTGGTCTTTGCATCGCGAATGCATCCCTGAGTATGCGATCACAATGAAGCGATTATAAGTGCTGGGCGGAATGTTTTAAAGGCCATTGTTGCGAGAATTTGTCCATTATCCTCCATTGTCAAGCGGGTTGAGAGCTACTTGAGAGGGTTTGGAGAAGAAATGAAAGGGGCTCACTTGGAGGTAAGGTTTCCAACTTCATAACTCGTTTCTATATTGTTTTCTAAGTAATTAAACCGGTAAATTATTGAAATTAAATTCAATTTTGTGGAAGAAAGGTGCTTGGAGTTTGGAATTTTCTTTTGAGAATCGTGGGAGGGAGAAGATTCTAGTGATGTAAATTTTATCGAATTCCAAGAAGTGGGTCCAGGACTCGAGTTTGGCCAAATTTTTTGGAATTTTATATAAATTTATAATTTTTTATTGCGTTTTGTTCCTTTAGCGTATATTGATAATGTTAATATGGTTTTGGTTAGATTCGGAGCAATCGGGAGCCACTATGAGGGGCAAGAGCATCACGGATTAGTATTGTGGCCCGGTAGAAATAAGTAATGGTTAGAAGTATTGTCCTGAGGGTATGACAACCCAGACCTCATTTTACGCGCTGTATTTAGAATGGTGCACATGTCGGATGATGAGTATGTGGCGCACACTGATTTTTGGTTTGGAGTTGGTCCTCTCCGCGACAACTATTGATCTGCGTATTTTACTATAAATCATATGTTAACTTGTGTTCTAAAGACTATTGATATATTTGGGCTATAAGCCGTGTTTGGGGCCTCGTGCCGACTTGTCTAAACTCATTGGGGGCTTTTTACTGCTATTTCATCACTGCTGATTTATGATTTACACTCAGTGCTGAGTTCTTAGTGATGAGTGATTGGAAGGCATGAGTGACAGTGGGGTTGCCCGAGGGGCTGATACTGAGTGGCTGTGAGGTGCTGGGTGATGTTCTGCTCGAGGGGCTACTTATGATTTATTCCATTTTACATTAAATCCTTCGGTTGTTTTTATTTTTGAAATTGTTGGAAAACACATTTTTCAAAAGATTTTTCTAAAGTTGGTTTTAAGGCATGATGATTTCATATATCTATATATATACTATTGGACAGAAGGTTGTTCATGTTGTAAACTGATGATATTGATTTTTATGTGTTTCTTGCCACTTCGACTTGATTTAGTTTCATTACTACTGAGTTGGCGTACTCACATTACTCCCTGCACCTATGTGTGCAGATACAGGTGCTAATACCGAGCATTAGCCATCTATTCCGTGCGGAGCCAGAGTTCGGAATATAGATGTAGTTGTTCAGCGTCCGCAGCACCTCTATTTTCCATTCTTTTGTTGTATCTAGCTATTCGTTCTGGGGTTTTCTATTATAATAATAGACTTTTTGGTAAAATTCTTAGATTCTTATGACATGTTGACTCCGGATATTGGGATGATTTAGACTTTTTAGATGTTTATTTTGCTTAATGAATTCGGTAATTCTATATACTTTATGAAATGTTGAAAATGGCTGGGATTTTAGAAAGAAACTGTAATTTTCTAATTGTGGGCTAGCCTAGTTCCACGATAGGCGCCATCACAGCCGGTTTAGGTTTTGGGGTCGTGACATGAATGGAAGTCATTTAATAATAGACATGAGAGAAACATGGAGTAAAAGAATCGACATTTAATTCTGAATAGCTCTATGAATCATTGAATACCTATAATGTCATGCATATGCGTATAAATGTCATGCCATGCATAGGTATATGCGTTCATCACATCATCAAGCCTCAGAGGGCATCCCATCATATTATCTTGGCCACTGTGGGAAAAATCAACAACGCATACCAGCTGATCAGGTGGTGGTGCGTATATTCCATATATATATATATATATATATATATATATGTTGTTGTGTGTGTGTGTGTTTGCGTATATAATGCCATCTGATCATAGGTCTATGTACATGTATAATTAATGCAATGCATGAGAAGTATGTCAATAAAATCCCTCGGAATATCATAAGACCATTACGCCTTATGAACAAAAGATGTAATAATAAGACGCATTGGAATTCAAGAACATAGGCACCCTAATACTTCTGTGAATATAGTCATTTATGGAAGTTTTGCATTTCCTCGTTTCATTTTTATCGTACGGATCATGCCAAAAGGAAATAAGGAATAGCCTTAACATACTGAGGTGATTCTCTTGACAATCCATCTAACATACATCAATTGTGAAAAAGACACGCAACGACGGATCGAAGTATCGACAAATCAATATGATGTTCTTGAAAAAGATTGTTTTGTACTCCTTTAGAATCGCAAATCATGTTGCTATTACATAATGCAATCCAGTATGGATTCTTGTTGTAGCCTCATCCATACCTTTTTGATCTCAAAGTGTAACACCATTTGATACACTATTTACATAACATTGTGGATTAGAGATGGCATTCGTGAACAAGAATGATTTATAGGTGCACATAACTTTAAATGTTGCCGCCACCTACTTAAGGTTATGAATTGGTGGAAATTTCCTGCCAAGTCCCATAAATCCTACATGGATGTTGGCCCCCCTAACAATAATCAAAATCTCATTTAAATAGTTATCCACAACAGTCAATTTACAAGTTAATCCCCCACTTAAAAATCTATAATTACCTAATTATCCACATAATTAAGAATTATCTCTAATTAATTAAAATACTTCTTACTTTTATCACACTTTATACACCTCACTATCATAATCATGTGGTACCTTGTATGGCACTAGTACATAAATACCGGGTATTATAGCTCGAACCGTATTTTATCCCAAAATGTCAAACTTTTACGAAACTCATTTTCTTCGATTCGCTTATCTTCTCATCTTCACGAATTTACTTATCGCTTGTTTGAAATATAATAATACTATAGCCTCAAAATAATTTCACTCCCGAGCTTACGTCAATTAACTTCGATCAAACTCAAATGTACCAAAATGCAGAACGTAACATCTAATTTCTCAACTTTCAGCAACTTACTTATGACGTACTTTCATGTACAAAAATATGCGGTGTAACAGAGCTTTTGAAAGCTAATCTCACACTCGTCTAACCATCTGAACGGGGTACCTTTATGGGTCAACCTGGTCAATAGGGCTGCTATAGATGAAAACCCCTCCACAAATCAACGGTAGTAGCCCACCAAACCCAAGAAACTTTTAATCGTTGTGGCTGAAGTGGGTATAGGCATGATTTAAACTGCCTCAGTCTTCTTAGGATCAACCTGGATGACCTCTGCTAATATAACGTGGCCTAAGAAAGCGACTAAATCCAACAAAAACTGGCACTTCAAAAATTTAGCATACAACTGGTTGTCTCCCAGATCTGAAGCACAATCCTAAGGTGCTGATCATGCTCCTCCCGACTGCGGAGTAGATCAAGATATCATCAATAAACACAATCACAAACGAGTCCAAATAAGGCTTGAACACTCGGTTAATCAAATCCATTAATGTTGCTATGGCATTGGTCAACCCAAAGAGTATCACTAGAAACTCAGAATGCATGTACCGAGTCAGAAAAGCTGTCCTATGGACATCAAATTCCCTAATCCTCAACTGATGGTAGCCAAGCTTCAAATTAATATTTGAAAAACCCTTGGCACCACCCTGAAGCTGATCAAATAAATCATCAACCCTCGGCAATAGGTACTTGTTCTTGATGATTTTGTTCAACTGCCGATAATCTATACATATCCTCATCGATCCATCTTTCTTCTTCACGAACAACACAGGTGCGCCCCAGGGCGAGACACTAAGTCAAATGAATCCTTTATTAAGCAAATCTTGCAAATGTTTCTTCAATTCTTTCAACTATGGCGGGGCCATTTGGTGGAATGGAAATGGGTTGAGTGCCCGGAGACAAATAAATATCCCTGTCGGGTGGCATCTCTGGCAGGTCTGCAGGAAACACCTTTGGGAACTCACGAACAACTGGCAATGAATCCATGGAAGGAACCTCCACACTAGAATCGTGGATATAAGCCAAATAATATAGACACCCCTTTACGATCCTACGCCGAGCCTTCATATAGGAGACAACCCTGCTTGTAGAATAGCCAGGAGCCCCCTCCACTCTAATCGAGGCAACCCCAAAACGTCTAAGGTCACAATCATGGCATAGCAGTCCAATATAGCATGATAATGTGACAGCCAGTCCATACCTAAGATAACATCAAAATCAACCATATCGAGTAGTAGAAGACCTACACTAGTCTCAAGACACAAAATGGTGACTTCACATGAACGATAAATGTGGTCGACAAAAATAGCATCCCCCATAGGTGTGGACACATACACCGAAGCACTCAAAGAATCACGATGCGAAACCAAATATAAAGAAAAACATGATGACACATAGGAGTAAGTAGAACCCGGATCAAATAGAATTGAAGCATCTCTACTGAAAATTGAAACACTACCTGTGATAACAATGTTAGATGACTGAGGCTCAAGCCTAGCTGGAAAAGCATAATACCGAGGTTGGGCCCCACCACCGTGAACTAAGTCCGTGGGACGACCTCTAGCTGGTTGACCTCAACCTTTAACGGCCTGACCTCTACCTTTAACAGTGTGACCTCTACCTTTGGTTGTCTGACCCATGCCTCTGGCTGGCTGAGCAGGTGGTGCAGCAAATGGCGTCAGAACCATGGCTAGAGAACCCTGATGTTGTGGTAGAACGTCGAATAATCATGGACAAGTCCTCCTGATATGCCCATAACCACCACACTCAAAACATCCATCCTGGTATTGTGGTAGTGGAAATTGAGACTCACCTGAACGGGTCGGATGACCACGGTAATAACTGTCGATATGAGGTGCACTGATAGGAGCTGATGGTGCACTATCGGCTGGCTGTCCAGAATGAGGCACATAAGGACCACGACTCCCTAAAGCACTGTAGGATGCCTAAAGCATTGAATGGCTTGGGATGATGGCCCCTACCAAAAGTACCCCTGCCTGCAGATGACGCACCGCCAAAACCGACCAAAATGACGAAGTCTCTTCTCAGACCGATGACCTCCCTGAGGAAGAACCATGTCGACTTTCTTGGTGACATTGGCAGCCGCCTGAAAAGAAATCTCACTCCCTATCTCCTTAGCCATCTGCAATCTGATAGCCTGAGCAAGTCCATCATCAAACCTCCCCACCCTCTATCTCTCGGTAGGAAGCAGAAGAAAAGAATGACGGGCCAAATCCAAAAAGTGGGTCTCATACTATGTAACAACCATACAGTCCTGCTAGAGACGCTCGAACTGACGGTGATGCTCCTATCTCAATGTGATATGAAGAATCTTCTCTAGGAAGAGCTGAGATAACTGGCCCCAAGTAAGAGCAGGTGATCGAGCTGGTCTGGTCAACAAAGCCTCCAAAGATATAGATAACGCATCACCGTTCTGTGCCGCAACAACCACTTGAACTACTCCCACTGGATGAGCTGCCAGAGTCTTGTACTGGAGAGACATCTGCTCCGGAGTGTGAGTAGTATAAGTTTGGGCTCCTCCTCCATCCTGAGAGACGGCTGGTGCCATGGGAAGTGCGCCAGTCTGGGCCACACTCTCCATAAGGCCCACCAAACAGACCAAAGCATCCTGAAGCACTAGGGTGTCAATGAACCCCTCCGGGACCTGAGCTGGCCCGACAGGAATAGTCTAGGGAGGAACCTCCTCATCAAACTCTACTTGAGGCTCCACGGCTGGGGTTACTGCTCGGGCTTTGTAATGAGCCTTACCCCTGCCTCGGCCTTTGGAACGGTCTCGGCCTCAACCTCCGCCCCTCATAGGAGCTGCCACTGGAGGCTCTAGATGCTTCTCAGCTGAAGAAGCGGTACATGTTCTTGCCATCTGCTAGAGAATAAGCGTAGAAGAGTTAAATCAGTATGAGAAAAAAAAATCGCACGACAGAGAATAATATAAGTGACATTTGTTCCTAAACTTAATAGGCTCTAGGAATAAGTATAGACGCCTCCTTAACGAACCCCCAAACTCTGCTAATTTCTCTCGTGAATTGTGAGACCTAGGCAACCTAGTGCTCTGATACCAACTTGTCACGACCCAAAATTTCCATCGTCGAGACCGTGATGGCGCCTAAAATTTCACTTTCTAGGCAAGCCAACATTAGAGTATCATTGGGAGTGTGCAAATGATAAGTTGGTTGCACGATTATGTGATGTATTTTTTTTGTTCGAGGTATACTGGTGAATCAGTTATGATCTACATAGGTAGAGTTTAGGAATGACTCGAGTAATAGATATTTCGGATACAGGTTGTAATGTATTATATGGGTAAATGGATTTTATTGAATGATTGAATTTTATTTCAAAAAGGAGTAGTGTGTGTGGAATAGAAATTTGCTTGGTTGCTTCGAAGTATGGATTACTTCATAGTGTGTTGGTCTGCAAATGGGGACCCAGGTCGTTCGGCCTGTTTGATCAGTTTAATTGAGAATTATCATAGAGTGGGTGACTCTCCAAAATGGTTCTGATGGGTTCAGGGTTTATATATCATTATGGATCCAACATTCTGGTATCATGAAAGGAAAAAATAACTTGAATTCATAGAATGTCTCTTTAGAGTAAGTGTTTGACTTGTGGTACTTTTGGAGTGCTTAAGAGAATATTCAGCGGCTTACGAGTCTTAGGGCGGTGTGGTTTTGTGCTAGGTCCTCGCGTGCTGAGTTTTGGTTGGAGATTTTTTTATTATAACAAGGAGAAGAATCAACTTGAAGGTAAGGCATCGGGAAATCGGAGAATTAAGACAGCTTGGTAGTAGATTGGATCGGCATGGTAATGAGTAAGATCGGTTCTTTAGGTGCTTATGATGTGGTAAGGTTTTATGCATGATTCGGGGCAATGCTCTTAAGTTTTCACAGCATACGTATCTTGCTTGAACTAGAAGGATTCAGTCCTGATGGTTTGGTTTTGTGAATATGGGATTCGGAGACTCCTGGATGGCTTCAACCACAGTTAGAGTTGCATATTTTATTCTGGTGTGAGAGGCATGTCATGTATAGTTATTTTACTTGCAAATGGGATCAAATGGAAAGTTCTTAGCTGGTTGAGTAAGTAGTTGCTTGTGGCTCGGAAGAGATTAGGATGTTCGCATATGTTTCATAGAATGGAATGGTGTGTGCGGTATGTTGTGTGGGGTTGAGATTTGCATGTGTGAGGTCACAATTTAGTTCTGAAAGGAAGGTCATAAATTATTGGGCATGATGGACTATTTCAGATGACTAGGTAAATGATATCACTAATTGGTGGGCTTGATGACGGTATACGTTTCAGAAAAAGGAAATGTGTCGCGGTGCTCGCTTGTTGGATCGGCTGGTGATGCTCAAGGTATCTTGGTTGCACAGAAGAGTTATAGGGATATTCCTAGTGGAATAATTTAGTATTAAAAGTGTGCTACATATTGGAGCGATGGAGTTGGGATCAGGTATGGTGAGTCGTGCACTTCACGGACTACGAGACTGACAGTTCGTATAGATAGGTTATCTTGTGGCCATGGACTGTGAAGATGTGAGCAAAGCTAGTCAGATGTTAGTATGTGCCATGATTCGGTCATTGTGAACTTTCTGAGAGTTATCTATCTGTTACGGGTGTCCAAATTAGACTTATGGTTCATTGGCAGGCCAATATAGGTGTGTGTTCTGCACCGACTCGGAATTTATTGTCTACAAATTGCTATTGTTAAGGGGTGTAGCATTCGATTGTCATTGAGGTTATTCGTGTTCTAGATTGATCTATGAGTTACCCTGGGTGTTGCGAGGAATTGTTATTGTTGGTTATATGCACATATGGTGCAGATCTGTTTGGGCTTTATAGAGGGATTTGAGGAAGGTAAGTAATTGGGTATTGGGAGATTGAGACGTATTGGTTATGTTCTTTCGGGTTCGTGTGGCATGGTATCATCCGATTCCCCATGGTTATGGCAATGCACTTTGAGTACTTAATGTCGATTTGTGCATGGTTATTCATTTTTTAGTAAGGTGGCTCGAAGTAATACATGTGGACCAGCGTTTGGATAAGGTCGCTCATTGCAGCAAAGTTATGTGGAGGTATGATCCTTCGAGTTATATTCGTGCGTTCTGGTTCTACAATGTGCGATGTGTACTCAGCATTTTGTTGTGGTGATACTAGTGAGCTTGTGGCACAGCTCTCGCATTGGAGTCCCTTTTTCCTTGGGTTGAATACATTTGGGATGTTGTATATTTGTGCACGGACTGCACGGGTTGTAGATTTAAGCCGTATTGATATTTCATGTCGCTAGAGTGGTTGCAGCATATTTTGGAGGATATTGATGTTGATCAGCTTAGAGATTTTTTTGCTATATTTCCCGTTGAAGAGAGGGAGTTCCATCACTTATTGATCCGACAAATAGTTGCTACTTTCTAGTGTTTCTTTTATCATTGACTGTATATGATACTATTAGAACGGGACTTTGCTTGATAAGAGGTTATTTACCGGTATTGGGTCGTTTTGAGCAGCTATTGTGATTAGGAGTTTTCGCTATGAGTGTTCGATACATGTGGTATTTCATGTGATTACATATTGGGTTACAAATATGGCTTGATACAGCGTGTTCACACTTATTCAGTTTATAGATGTGGGACTCTGACCTTAAAAGTTATTTCAGAAGTTGAAATTTGGTTATAAGGTTTATGGGTTAGGTTGGATTACGAAATTTTAGCAATGTTGTGCTATTGGCCCTATATGGGATAGGGTGACGTGGGATCACCACCGATATGTGCGTGGTCAGGCTATTCGGAAATTTTGATGGCTTTAGGAATAACTCTTGGCACGTTCGAGGACAAGCGCTTGTTTAAAAGGAAGAGAATGTAACGACCTGGTCAGTCGTTCCGTAAGATTATCCCCATTTTCCCTATTTCTGCTTTATCGTATGTTTCTTAGCCTATTTATATTGTGTTGGGTCAGTTGGTTCGGGTTCGGAGTGGTCGTGGTCTGAAATGAGACACTTAGTCTCTTAAGTTGGCTTAATTCTTGGAAAAGTCAACCGGGAGTTGAATTACAGGTAAACGACCTCAGAATATTGATTTTAAGGCTCACATAGCTTCGTTAGGTGATTTGGGATTCATGGGTGTGTTTGGGAGGTGTTTTTGATGTCCGGAGTATAATTAGGCTTGAAATGGAAAAATTGACTTTTTGACAATTTCTGGTCGGTAGTGGAAAATAGGCTATTGGGGTTGGAATGCAATTCCAAACGTTGGAACAGGTTCGTAGTGTTATTATAGATGCGTGTGCAATTTTTCAAGTCATTAGGACGAGGTTTGATAGGTTTCCATATAGAAAATAGAAGTTTGAAGTTCTTAGTTTCATTAAGCTTGAATTTGTGTGTAATTTGGTGTTGTGATGTTGTTTTGAGTGTTTCGAAGGTTCGACTAATTTCGTATGATATTATGGGACCTAATGTTATGTTTAGTTGAGGTCCCATGGACCTCGACCTCGGGTGAGTTTCGGATGGTTAACGGATGATTTTTGGACGTAGGTTGATGGCTGATATCTGGTGGTGTGACTTTTCTAGTTTTAGCTGCATCTCTCAAAAATCGACCTCGGGGGTAGTCAGGGGTAGTTCGACCTCGGGGGTACTCGGAGGTACTCGGGGGTAGTTTGACCTCGGGGTGATTCATAATCGAGGGTAGGCCGAGGGCAGCCTAGACAAAAACTTTATGTTATAAAATAAGGGGACTTCCTCCCATTTTCTATATTTGACGAACTAGAGCTTGGGTAGAGGCGATTCTTGAGAGATATTTCAAGGAAAGCATTGGGGTATGTGATTCTTACTTGGTTTTGGCTAAATCCCATGATTTTTTTTTTTAATTTCATCATGTAATTTGTGACTTGGGGTGAAATTTTGGAAAAAGAGGAAGTGTTCTTGAGGTGGATTTTTGAGGTTTTGAAAGATTTTGTTGTCGGATTTGAGAAAATTTAGTATGTACGAACTCGTGAGAGTGCAAGGATTCTAGTTTTGTGGTTTTTATAGAATTCCGAGATGTGGGCCCGGGGTCGGGTTCGGCCAATTTCGGGTTTGTTGATATAAATTGATTATTTTCGAGTGGGCTTTGTTCCTTAAACATATTTTGATCATATGCATCTGTTTTGAATTGATTAGGGGCGCGTCGAGGCCGATTCGAGGGGCAAAGGCATCACGGTGTAGTTTTTCATCCGGTTTGAGGTAAGTAACCATTTTAAATCTAGACCTGAGGGTATGAAACCTCGGTATTTCGTATTGTTTTGATGAATGAGGTGACACACATGCTAGGTGACGGGCGTGTGGGCGTGCATCGACAGGGGATTGTGAGTTGGTCTGTCCTGTAGCGACTGCTAGGTCGCGTATTTGATTTGAAATCATATGATATTCCGTATTTTAGAGATTTATACTATATTTTGGGTTGTGTGCCATATTTGGGGCCGTGTGCCGACCTGTTTGGACCCTCAGGGGTGTTTTTATTACAATTCTCACACTGTTTTTGATAAGAAAATATAATCTCAGTCATAATTTATATTCGTTTATTGTTTATTATCACCCTATTTTCAAACAATTGAAAGATATTTTGGGCTGGATCCCCATGATTTGTGGTGAGTTGCCCGAGTGGCTTGTGAGGGTGATGACTCAGAGAGGCCGAGACTCAGATTGTGAGGATAATGATGGGTCGAGATGCACGCTGCAGCGTTATATACATATATATACTTATATATTGGATCGACTTGCACGCCGCAACGAGAGATATATATTGAATCGGGCTGCACGCTGCAGTGGTATATATATTGGATCGAGCTGCACGCTGCATCGGTATTTATATTGGATCGGGCTGCACGTCGCATCATTATTTATATTGGATCGAAACGCATGCCATAGCGATATAGGGTTTGGGGGTGGACTTATTTTAGAGCAAATTGAAGAAGGTCCTCGAGGGTATTCAAGTGGAGGTAAGTTCCCGGACTATATAACTCGTTTCTATGCTATTTTGATTCGGATTAGGCTTGTAATTTGAAGAATTGAAGTTAAAAAAGTTGGGAAAAATGGGGAGGAAGATTGGAAATTCTTTTGGCGATTTGAGTGGGCAATTATGGTCCGATTGTGGATTTTTTGGCATGTATAGAATCGTGGGAGGATGAGGATTGGAGTGATATAAATTTGATTGAATTCCGAGACTTGGGCCCAGGGCTCAGTTCTGGCCGAATTTCGAGAATTGCGTTAAAATTTATATCTTTCCATTGGGTTTTGTTCCGTTAGCGTATATTGACTATGCTAATCAAGTTTTAGTTAGATTTGGTGTATCTGGGAGCCAATTCGAGGGGAAAGCACATCGCAGAGTATCTTTTGGGCTGTTTTGAGGTATGTAACGATTGTAACTCTATACCTGAGGGTATGACACCGCGTTATTGATATTGTGTTCATAAATGAGGTGACGCACCCGCTAGTTGACGAGCGTGGGGGCGTGCAGTGATAGGGATTGTGACTTTGTCCGTCTTGTAGCGACTATTAAGCCGAGTATTCGATTTAAAACCATACAAAATCCTGTCTTTCAGAAGTTTATACTTGTTTATGGGCTGTGAGCTGTTCCTGGGGCCTTGTGCCGATCTGTTTAGACCCTCAGGGGTATTTTCCATGTTTGGTGTCTTGTGTCGACCTGTTTAGACCCTCAAGGGGTACTTTTACACTATTCTACCATTATCCTGTTAGTAAATTGTAAACTCAGTCATTTTTCCTACTTGCTGATATTTTCACGGTTCTCACGCTGCTTTGAAAACTCTGAAAACTATTTGGCGCTATGTCCCGTGAGTTGAGATAAATTGCCCAAGTGGCTTGTGAGGGTGACTGAGTCAGGCCGAGAGCCGAGTATCTGAGGATAGTTGTGGGATGGGTTGCACGCCGCATCAATATATATGTTATATATTATATGTGGGTCAGGCTGCACGACGCAGAAATATATAGATTATATATATACAGATCGGGCTGCACGCCGCAACAATATATGTTATATATGGATCGGGTTGCACGCCGCAACATATATAGAGCTTGGGCTGTAGTTGTCCCTCCAAGAATTTGTATACCCCAAGTGAGCGCAATCGACTATTATATGGACCGTTCTACACGCCGCAACAATATATGTTATATATATGGATGGGGTTGCACGCTGGAATAGTTTTGAATATATATGTATGTATACGTGTAGTGGAGCGGGCTGCCCGCCGCAGCAGTTGCGTATGTTCATGGTAGTTACTGAGCACGAGTGTTAAGTGAGAGCATGAGATACTGATAGTGGAGTCACGGGTGACATAGAGGCTTGCCGGAGAGGCTTTATTGTGAGTAATATTGTGCCATAGAGGTTTCATTGTGAGTGATATTGCGCCCGAGGGGCTTATATTTTATGAAAGTGTTGTTTTTCACTCTCCTTTACATTGAGCCTCTAATAATAAATAATGGATAAAAGTTTTCCTTCGATATTTTTAAATGGAAATCGGAGTTTTATGAACTATTCAGAATTGTAGATTTATGGATTGATTATTCATTTCCATTATTATTCATTATATGGATTTACATGATTTAAATGCTCGTCACTTCACTCATGTTTTTAGTTACATTGATTACTTACTGAGTTGGCATACTCACGTTACTCCCTTTACCTTTGTGTGGAGATCCAGGTATCAGACCATCCCACTAGTTAATTTTTGGACGAGCTTGGAGTTGTTCGAGGATTGAGGTAGGTTCTCAGCGTCCCCAGATCAGCTCCTTTCCTTTCCTTCCCTCAGATTATAATTTGTTCTGGTCTTTTGTACCTCATACTTTTGTTGTAGCAAGTCATTATTGTACATTGTATTTTCAGTCTTAGATGCTAATGACAGTTGACTCCAACTTTTGGGGAAGTGTGTATTTGGTAGAGTCTTGCGGATCAGTAAGGAGACTTCTGTACATATTTTCGAGAGGCTACAGAACCCTTAGGAACAATCTCATTTTTCTTGAATTCTATCGTGCCATTTGATTAATTCTGGAAATCTAAACTTGTGTTGTTTCATTCTCTCACAGATGGTGAGGTCTCGCGCCACCGATCAGGGCGATCAGCCACCTGCTAGACCTGCGAGGGGTCGAGGCCACGGTCGAGGCCATGGTAGATGTGGGGAGCCAGCCCGTGCGGTAGCCAGGGCAGTATCAGTTGATCCCTTTACTACTCAGGATCAGGTTCCCTACGCAGATGCTCCAGCGGGACAGGCCCAGGCACCGGCAGTGCCTATTCTTATTTCGGGTCTTCACGAGACCTTGGTTGTGATCTTGACGGTGTGTACCACCCTTGCTCAGGCAGTTTCCGCTACATCTCAGGCCGGCGGAGGCAGTCAGACTCCAGTTGCCCGGACACCTGAGCAGGCTACTCAGGGCTAGCAGACACCGGGGGCGGTTCCAGCTCAGCCAGTTGCTCCAGTTCATGACTTCGTGGTCCCAGGCATGCTAGATGATAAGCAGCGTAGGCTGGAGATGTTTAGTAGACTACAGCCTCCAACATTCAGTGGTGCTGAGGGCGAGGATGCCCAGGGTGTTCTAGTTAAGTGCTAGAGGATGCTGCGTACTGCTGGGCCTTTGGACACCAGTGGGGTCTCATTTGCTACATTTCAGTTTTCTGGTGCTGCTTTCACATGGTGGGAGTATTTTGAGAGGCGTAGGCATGTTGGTTCAGCACCCCTTACCTCGAAGCAGTTCTCCACTATCTTCTTGGATACGTATGTACCCCAGCCTCACCGGGAGGAGCAGCGCAGACATTTTGAGCAGTTGTGTGAGGGTGAGAAATCAGTTGGTCCCTACTGATAGGGAGAGTACTAGGAGGTTTATAGATGGCCTTACCTTAGCTGCGCCTTTTCATGAACCGAGAGAGGCTATCAGATGCTATATTCCAGCAGGTTGTTAATATTTCTCGAGATATTGAGTCGGTTCGCAGGCAGGAACGGGTAGAGACGAGGCAAAGTGGCCTCCTAGATCGGGTTGTTCTAGTGGTGCTCCTTCCAGGGGACAGTTTCAGCATGGTAGCGGACGTTCATTCAGGCCTCCTCGGTCAGGCCGCCCAGCCTATCGTGGTGCATCTCCAAGGCATGGTCCCCGCGGTTTTTAGCCAGGCCATTCTTCATTTGGTGCCCTTCTAGCCCAAAGTACAGCTCGAGCACCATCATCTCAGGGTTCTTCGATGCATGGTTCTCCTAGTGGACATTCTGGTTCCAGGGGTTCATTTCAGTCCCAGTCTCCAGCTCTAGTGAGCTGTTATGAGTGTGGAGAGTTCAGGCATATGAGAAGGCATTGTCCTCATCTTCTTGGAGGTCCACCTTAGTTGAGGAGCCAGCCTTCGACTTCAGCTCCAATTACTTCACCACCCACCCAGGCAGCCAGGGGTGGTAGTTAGTCAGCTAGAGGCCGCTCTAGAGGGGGAGGTCGAGCAGGTCGAGGTCAGGCCCGTATGTATTCCTTTACAACCATGCTAGATGCTATGGCCTCCGATAGAGTGATCGCAAGTATTGTCTCAGTCTGTTGGCGAGATGTTTTAGCTTTATTTGACCCTAGTTCTACATATTCCTTTGTTTCTTCATATTTTGCCTATTTTCATTATATTCCCCGTGAGTCTTTAGTTACATATGTTCATGTGTTGACTCCTGTGGGCGATACTGTTGTTGTGGACTGTATTTATCGGTCGTGTGTGATATCTATTGGGGGTCTGGAGACCCGAGGGGACCTACTGTTACTTAGCATGGTTGATTTTTATGTGATATTGGGAATGGATTGGTTATCTCTGTATCATGCTATTTTTTATTGACACGCTAAGACCGTAACCTTTATTATGCCCGAATGTCTGAGGGTTGAGTGGAGAGGTTCTTCTGATTCTGTGCCTAGCAGGGTGATTTCAAACCTGACATTATGTCTTTGTATTCAAAATCCCTGAAATGAATATATTAGGTTGAAATTAATATCCTAGAATGAAAGGTGTCTTTAAATTAATGCATTAGGTTGCCACCTAATCATAAATGACCAAGAGTCATTTTTCTAATATGTGGCTTTTTTCCACGTGGGGATGGGGGTAGAAATTTTAATCATTATCCATTTTATTAGTTAATTAGGGAATGTCCTGTTACTTGTTAATTAATCAATTACCCGCATAATTAAAAATTATCTCAAATTACTTAAAATTCTACTCATTTTTAATATACCTTATACGTCATACTACTACGATCATATGGTACCTTGTATGGTACTAGTCATTAAATATCGGGTATTATAGCTTGTATCGTATTTATCCCAAATCGACAACCTTCAACGAAACTCATTTTCTTTAATTCGTGTATCCTTTACCCTTCAGGGAACTTACTCATCAGTTGTCCTAAATAGCATAAATACGTTAACCTCAACATGATCCCATTCCCGAGTCTATGTTAATTAACTGAAGACGAAACATTTAAATATAAAGTGCCAGATGTAAAAATATGTATATGGGATATGGGAAAAGGTTACGGCGTTATATACGCACCACCACCTGATCAGCTGGTATATATTTATGATTTTGCACTGGCCGAGATGATATGATGTGATACCCTCAGAGGCTTCATGGTGTTATGAACACATATAGCTATGAACGACATGACATTAATATGCATAGTCATGATGCTATAAGTATTTCATGATTTACAGAGGTATCCAGACATACAGGTTGAGTCATTTACTCCATATTTCTTCCATGTCTTATATATACTTGTTTATGTGCCTTATATAATCGGTACATTATTCGTCCTAACGTCCTTTTATTTGGTATGTCATGTTCATGCCTGCAGGTACAGACAATTCGTTTGATGATCCCTCATAGTAGACGAGGTTAGTATTCAGTGAAGGATCGATAAGAGTGCACCTCATTCGGAGTGCAACCGAGTGCATGAGTCATCGTGTCAGAATTTTGCTAAAGACGTATGGGTAGGCCGGTACCCTATCACATTTGTTGTTAAATACTCATAATGGCTTTGTAGACAGAGATTCATTTTGTACAGTAGATATCTCACACGACCGATACACACGGTCAAGACCCCCAATAGATATCTCACACGACCGATACACACGGTCCACAACAACAATATCGCCCACCGGAATCAACACATGAGCAGATGTAGCTAAAGACTCACGGGGCATATCCAAAAAATGGGAAAAATATGAAGAAACATAGGAATATGTATAACCAGGGTCAAATAAAGCCAAAGCATCTCGACAACAAACCCAGACAATACATGCGGTCACTACATCGGAAGCCATGGCATTTGGCCTGGCCGGAAAGGGATACATACGGTCCTGACCTCCACCTGCACAACCTCGCCCTCTAGGGCAGCCTTTAGCTGGCTGACTACCACTCCTGGCTGCCTGGATAGGTGGTGATGTAACTGGAGCTGAAGTCGAAGGCTGGCTTCTCAGTGAGATGGACCTCCAAGAAGATAAGGACACTGCTTCATCATATTCCCGAAATCTCCACAATCATAACAACTCCCTGGAGCTGGAGACTGGGACTGAAATGAACCCTGACACTGGAATGACCACTAGGAGAACCATGCATATACGAATTCTGAACTGATGGTGCTCGAGCTGCACTCTCGGCTGGAAGGGCATAAAATGAAGAATGGCTTGGCTGAAAACTGCGGGGACCATGCCCCGAAGACGCACCACTATAGGCCGGGTGCCCTAGCCGAGGAGGCCTAAATGAACGGCCTCTACCATGCTGAAACTGCCTCCTGGAAGGAGCACCACTAGAACCACCCAATCCACGAGGCCTCTTGGCCTCCCTCTTTACCTGCTCCTAGCAGTGAACCGACTTAATATCTCGAGAAATATCAACAACTGGCTCGAGTGTAGCATCTGATACTCTCTCTCGGGTTATGAAAAGGGAGAGCTGATAAGTGAGGCCATCTACAAACCTCCTAATACTCTCCCTATCAGTAGGGACCAACTCGGTGGCATAACGAGCCAACTATGAAACCTACATCTCATATTGAGTCTCTGACAGCTCCCCCTGCCGCAACTGCTCAAAATGTCTACGCTGCTCCTCCCTGCGAGACTAGGGTACGTACTTCTCCAAAAAGATAGTGGAGAACAGCTCCTAGGTGAGGGGTGCTGAACAAACAGGCATACGCCTTTCAAAAGACTCCCACCAAGTGAAAGCACCACCATAAAACTGAAATGTAGCAAATGAGACCCCACTGGTCTCCAAAATCCCAGTAGTACGCAGCATCCTCTAACACTTATCCAGAAAACCCTGGGCCTCCTCGCCCTCAGCACCACTTAATGTCGGAGGCCGTAGTCTACTAAACCTCTCCATCCTACGTTGCTCATCATCTGGCATAGATGGGACCACGAATTCTTGGACTAGAGCAACCGGCTGGGCTCGAACCACCCCCGGTGTCTGCTGGCCCTGAGTAACCTGCTTAGGTGCCCGGGCAACTAGAGTCTGAGTGCCTCCCCTGTCCTGAGAAGTAGTGGCAACTGCTTGGGCAAGGGTTGTACACACAGTCAAGATCTGAGCCAGGGTCTCTTGAAGACCCGGAATAACAATAGGCACTGCCGGTGCCTAAGCTTGTCCCGTCAGAGCGTCTACGACAGGGATCTGATCCTGAGTAGTAGGAGGATCAACTGATTCTGCCCTGGCTGCCGCACAGGCTGACCCCCTGCCTCGACCACGGCTTCGACCCCTCGCTGGTCTAGCTAGTGGTTGATCGCCCTGATCGGTGGTGCGAGTCCTCACCATCCGTGAGAGAATGTAACAACAGAAGTTTGGCATGACATAATTCAAGAAAATGAGAATGTTCCTAAGGGTTCTATAGCCTCTCGAAGATAAGTACAGACGTCTCCGTACCGATCCGCAAGACTCTACTAAACCTGCTCATGACCGTTGAGTCCTATGTAACCTAGACTGTGATACCAACCTGTCACGACCCCGATTCTTAAATCGGCCGTGATGGAGCCTATCATGGAACTAGGCTAGCCAACAATTTCAGACTATCAATATATATATCATAATTTCCCAAGATTAGCATATTTTAAAATAGCATGCTGAAATGAAAAAAAAGACACACTTCCCGAAAACCTGGAATCAACTGTCATGAGCATCTAAGACTGAAAATACAATGCACAACCTAGTGACTTGCTATGACAAAACTATGAGGTACAAAATACCAAAAGAAACTATAATCTGAGGGAAGGAAAGGAGGTGAGCTAGGGACGCTGAGCAACTACCTCAATCCTCACACAACTCCAAGCTCGTCCGGAAATCAACTAATGAGATGGTCTGGTACCTGGATCTGCACACAGAGGTGCAGGGAGTAACATGAGTATGCCAACTCAGTAAGTAATCAAAGTAACTAAATACTTGAGTGTAGTGACGAGCATTAGTAAATCATATAAATCCATATAATAAGTGATTGTGGAAATAAGTAAATCAAGTCAGGAATTTAGATTTTCAAGTGTTTCATAAAACACCGGTTCCTATTTAGAAATCTAGTACAAAACAGTTATCCAACATTTATCAAAAGAGGATCAGTGTATAGAAGAGCGAAAACATTATTTTCATAAAATATAAGCCCCTCGGGTGCAGTATCGCTCACAATAAAGCCTCTCGGGCAAGCCTGTAAGTAACTTGTGACTCCACTCTCAATATCTCGTTCTCTCACTTAACACTCGTACTCAACTAGTACCATGAACACACACAACTGCTGCGGCGGATAGCCCGCTAAACTACTATATATATATATATATATATATATATATATATATATACTGTTACGACTGTCGGGGCCAAAAAATCAAGGGACACGGCCGGCGCTCAACCGGGTGACCCCAGTCAAGCAGACCTGGATTCTCCTTTCCTACCCCACACATTTCCCCCTGTTTACCACATAGATTATCCCTTATGAAGTAGCAAGTTTGTATTTAAACATAGATTTACAAATTGATTTCCTCTCTACCTTTTTGAGATTTTCAACATTTGATTACCCAAAAGCGTACATGATACATACATACATTCATTTACCAGCGTGGACCACGATTCCGAGCACGCACAGTTACTGCCACAAAATATATATGTACATCACCCATAGTGGGTCTACGAAGCCTCTACGAATACTAAGGACTTATACAATACTTGCCGGCAATAAGGCCCCGGCTAAAGCTTACAGTACATAACATACTCAAAAGGAAGTGGCATGAACCACACACGACCCCAAGAGGAAGTAGGGCTCACCAGTACAACTGACGGGATGGAGAGGAAGCACTACTGATGGTGGGCTGAATTGCCTGCTATGGAACAACCTACATTGAATATAAAAATGTAGCGCCCCCAGCAAAAGGGACGTTAGTACCACTGAATAGTACTAGTATGTATGAATAAACTTTACTCTAAGTAAAATCAGGAAATGCACTTGTAGCAAATCGTAAAGCAAACAAACACGTAATACACAGTGATGCAAAACAATTTCTCTTAAGGGTCTCACATCTTTTTTATCTCAACACAATCCCACTCCACCCTTGTTCTTTCTCAACATTCCACCCTTATTACTTCCTGTTGCGGTGCGCAACTCGATCCCACCTAACAATCACATTTCAAAATCACTTATTATGCTGCGGCGCACAACCCGATCCTACTAGAAAATTTACATTCCATCCTTTTTACCTCTCCACCCTTATTCCTTCGCGTTGCGGTGTGCAACCCGATCCCACCAGACATCACAATTCATAGGAAACAACAACAGTTCACAATTCAATCACATGGCATCAAACCATCAAGACTACCATTTCATAACAACCAAACAATCATGTGTTCATAATAGTTCTTACCAGCCAATCATTTAACCACAAAGGTGTTCATCAACAACAATATGATTTCATTTCAATGAACAACTCCTAAGAAGCCAAGTTATAATAATCTTACCTTTAGTGCATCATATAAGATATTGCCATGATTATGAAGTTCAATTAAATCAATTCCCGACCTTCTTTCGTCACTTGTTACGTAGCCCTTCGTACATATGTACATACACACATTTAGTTCATTACCATCATTTCACACCATCACATTTTAGAATTTAGACATTTAGCAAGTCTTACATTTCAACAAAGTTACTCCACAAGAAACTCATACCGTATACTCCACAAGAAACTCATACCGTATATCTGCACATGTATGCGACCATTATGCGGTTCGCATACCCGTTATGCGATCGCATAGTGCGTCGCATAATGCCCAATTTCAGGAAAATTATATCTTTCAAATTTCGGGGTACTTTTTACTAAAAATAGGTCTGTTTTAAGAATTTCTACAGTTATAACAACTCGGGAACTTATTCGGGCATTATTTTAGATATAATTTTACGGGTCTTTACATCCCCCCCCCCCCCTTAAAATCATTCGTCCTCCAATGAGGATCAGGAATGAATTTGGTTTTGACAACATGACATGCCAACCCCCAATTTTGACTAACTGCGATATTTTCTGAAAATTTTGGCAGAGTTTCCTTTGTAATTAGGCCTATGTACCTACCAGAGAGCCTCCAAATCACATTTCCAAGCACCATTACACTGTTTTTGTTATCCCCACAACTGGTATATAACTTTGTTACCTCAACAAATTGCATATATTCAATTTTTTTAACAACTACACATACTTCATTCCTTTTACACCACAATTTTAGACACGGTTCAATTAATGACACAAAGTTGCACATAATTTGGTCACTTTAATGAGTCCTATACAATTCAATCACTCAAATACACCATATACATTTTAATTAATCATTAGCAATCTGCACTTCTATTAATCATTTAACTATCACATTCGTTTCAAATAACTCCATTTACTTCAATGGGGTTGCATATTACCCAAATACTCACAACATACAAAATCATGGCACAACTAGAGAAGTCACAATAGTAGAGCATTTAGGGGGGGGGGGGGATAGAGTGTCTTTGCACAAAATTGAACACAACTTATAACTGCTTAGAAATGACAATTCTCACGATCACTACTAGACTTAACCAAACAAGTGGGGATATTTTTCTTTCATTTCCTTTTCCGCTTCCCACGTGGCTTCCTCGACTCGCTGACTTCGCCATAAACCTTTAACTGAAGCAAGTTCTTTGTTCCTCAATTTTCGGACATGCCTATCAAGAATGGGAACCAGAAGTTCTTCATATGATAATTCTTCATTGACCTCAATAGTCGCAACTGGCACGATGGCAGATGGATCTACAACCACTTTCTTCAACATAGACACATGACTCCCTTCATGGGAGACACATTCAAGAATACCCAATCATCTACCTGGAACTCAAAATCTCTATGGAGAACGTCCGCATAGAGTTTGTGATGAATCTGAGTAGTTTTCATCCTCTCCTGAATGACTCTAACTTTTTCCATTGCTTGATGCACAAGATCTGGCCCTAACAATTCCGTCTCACCAACTTCGAACCATCAAATTGGAGACCTACACCTTCTTCCGTACAATGCCTCGAACTGGGCCATCTGAATACTAGCATGAAAGCTGTTATTGTAAGAGAATTTTATAAGCGGCAAGTGATCATCCCAATTACCTTTGAAATTGAAAATACAAGCCCGTAACATATCCTCAAGCGTCTGAATGTACCGCTCCGCTTGACCGTCCATCTGTGGGTGGAAAGCTGTGCTGAGATTTACTTGAGTAGCCAAACCTTGCTAGAATTTCCTCAAAAAATTAGCTGTGAAATGGGCCCCTAGATCTGGGATAATAGAAACTGGAGTACCAAGCTGTATGACTATTTCCTTGATATATAATTGAGCGTACTTTTCTGCAGTATAGGTGGACTTGACTGGCAAAAAGTGATCTGACTTCATCAACCGATCGACTATCACCCAAATTGAGTCAAACTTGCACTAAGTGCGAGGTAACTCTACCACGGAGTCCATATTGATCATCTCCCATTTCCACCTAGGTATTTCAATAGGCTGAGTCAACCCACCAGGCCGTTGATGCTCGGCCTTAATATGCTGACAATTCATACATCAAGATACAAGGTCCACCACATAACTATTCATACCGCTCAACCAATAAATCTCCTTGTGATCGTGATACATTTTCGTAAAACCTTGTGCACATAATATATGAAATTATGAGCCTCCGCCATTACCCTTTCCCGAAGATTATCCACATCCAGGACACACAGGCTTCCTTGGCACCGTAAAACACCATCATTGATGCCGAGTGAAAATGTTGAAATATTGTTATTCATAATTGCCTCCATCGACTGTGCCAATGTTGGATCATGAAACTGCTTTTCTTTGATTTCCGGCATTAGTGACGATTCAGCTTTGTTATGCACCAGCACATCCCCTTCGCCAGAGGTCGAAAGACAAACACCCAGACTGGCCAGCTGATAAACCCCCCGAGCCAAAGGTCTCTAATCTACTTCCAAATGAGCCACACTACCCATAGACTTCCGACTAAGAGCGTCGGACACTACATTCGCCTTCCCTGGATGGTACAAGATATTCATATCATAATCCTTAAGCAATTCCAACAGCCTCCTTTTCATTAGATTCAACTCCTTTTGCTGGAAAAAATACTAAAGACTCTTGTGGCCTGAGAACACGTCCATATGGACCCCATAAAGATAATACCGCAAAATTTTCAATGCAAACACAACTGCTGCGAGTTCCAAATCATGCCTCGGATAGTTCTTCTCGTGATTCTTGAGTTTCCTGGAAGCATACGCTATAACCTTCCCATGTTGCATGAACACACATCCCAATTAAACCCTTAGAGTCGCAATAAACCACAAATACCTCTAAACCTTATGGCAAAGTCAATACCGGTGCCGAAGTCAATCTTGATTTCAATTCCTGAAAGCTCTTCTGGCAAGCATCGGACCATTGGAACTTAACTACTTTCTACGTCAATTTAGTCAATGGAGAGGCATAGAGAACCCCTCCACGAACCTCCGATAATACCCAGCTAGACCCAAAAAACTGCGAATCTCTGTCGGGGTCAATGGTCTAGGCCAATCCTTCACTGCAACAATCTTCTGGGGATCAAACTTAATCACTTCTCTGGAAACAACATGACCCAAAAATGTGACTAAGTCCAACCAAAATTCACATTTTGAGAACTTGGCATACAACTTGTGCTGATGAAGAGTATGCAGAACTGCCCTAAGGTGATTAGCATGATCTTCCCGATTCCACAAAATACACAAGGATGTCGTCAATAAAGACAATCACGAAGGAGTCCTGAAAACCTGTTGGGGCATTTGTTAGCCCAAAAGACATTGCCAAAAATTCAAAGTGCCTATAACGAGTCCTGAAAGCGGTCTTCCTGCTCCATGGTCTTTAACTGGTGATACCTGGACCGTAAATCAATCTTGGAGAAAAACCTAGCACCCTGCAATTGGTCAAACAAGTCATCTATCCGAGGCAATGGATATTTATTTTTGACAGTGACTTTGTTCAGCTGCCAATAATCAATACACATCCAAAGCGACCCATCTTTCTTTCTGACAAAAACAATCGGGGCGATACACTCGGCCGAATGAACACCTTTTCTGATAAGTCCTTCAACTTCTCCTTTAACTCCCTCAACTCTGTTTGCGGCATTCTGTACGGTGGAATAGATATTGGATGCGTATCTGGCGATATATCAATCCCGAAATCGATCTCCCTATCTGGTGGAATCCCTGGAAGCTCGTCCGGAAATACTTCGAGAAGCTCATTCACAACTGGCAAAGCCCGGGGGAACCCGGACCAAATGATAAATGCATCCTTTCTTGATCATCTTCGAGGCCTTAAGGAAGGAAATAAACCTACCCCTTGGCACCACACCATTCCTTTTCCACTCAATAACTTACTCATTAGGAAACTCGAGCCTCATAGTTCTAGTTCGGCAATCGAGCTTAGAAAAACACGAGTGGAGCCAATCCATTCCCATGATAACATCAAAATCTACCATTCCAATATCAATAAGATCGGTTGTGCTATCCCGACCAAACATCGTGACAACACAATTCCTATAGACTCGCGCGTCTGTAATGGAATCACCAATCGGAGTCAACACGGAAAATGACTCATGAAGTTGTTCGGTTCTATCCTAAAACTCGAAGCAATAAATGGGGTAACATATGAAAAAGAGGACCCCGGATCTATAAGAGCATAAACATTAACGGTTTGTACAGTCAGAATACCTGTGACAACATCTGGACAAGCCTCCGGACTCCGGCGACCACTCAAAGCACATAATTGACTGGGTCCACCTCTACCCCGTACCCCTCCTCTAACTGCACCTTGCCTTGATGGAGCTGAAGGATGCACTGATGGTGTGGCGGCTGAAGAACTGGCTGGCTCAGAAGTGCCCCTACCTGTGCCCTGGATGGGCGCATGATAATCCCGCTAAAGATGACCTCTCACCCCGCATCTATAGCACACCGGGATATCTAAGTAACAAGGCTCGGTATGAAAACTCCCACACTTAGGGCACGAAGCCTTACTCTGCTGCTGCAATCTCCCTCTTGGATGACGGGACTGATGGGGTCTCCTACCGTATGAATCTGGTCCCAAGCGACTTCTCTACTGATAGCTATGTACGGATGGCGGTGCACTAGCTGAAGGCTATGCATGAGACTGTGATAGCCCTGATGACCCTCTCCCAATAGCTGGTCACCCTCCTCGAAGTAAACTCTCCGAGTGGCCCGCCGACCGAGCCTTGCTACTACTCTCTCTCTCTCTCCCCATTTTTATCTTCACCTTTCTAGCCTCTGTAGCCTGGTCGAATTCCACTATCTTCCAATAATTCATGTTTTAGTGCAGGGCAGTTGTAGCAGCTTCATTCACAACCAAGGGACGAAGGCACTGAACAAACCGTCGGACTCTAGAATCCATAGTCGACACCAAATGAGGAGCATATTTGGACAATCACACAAATTCCATATGGTACTCCTACACACTCATGTTGCCCTGCCTGAGGACCTCAAACTCTGTAGCACGGGCTGCCATAGTCTCGGCAGGCAAGAATTGATCTATGAAAGCATCAACAAACTCATCCCATCTCACCGGAGGGCTTCCCTCCCAACGGGAATCCTCCCACATCTCAAACCATGAATAGGCCGCTCCCCTCGGCCTATAAGAAGCTAACTCAACCCCTTCTCTCTCTGTAGCCTTCATAACCCGAAGCGTCTTGTACATCTCATCTAGAAAATCCTAGGGATCGGCCTCTGGGTCAGTACCTGAGAATTCTGGAGGGCCAACCGCAAAAACTGGTTAACTCTGGAACCGGCGGAATCTCCCTCCCCGCTAGAGGACACAGGGGCAGCATGAGATCTCTGCTCCTGGGAGGCCATAAGTTGCGCAAACATATTAATAGCTCCCCTGAGGTCCCAATCTGAGACAGCGGGACCAGGAGCTGGGACTGAAGTAGAATCAGGGTCATCAGCGGAAGGGACTGCAGCACCTTCCACCGTAGCATGAATAGGAACACTCCGGTCTGGAATAGGAAAGCCAAGCAGATTCAGGGTCGGGGAATCACTCTCACCCGCACCATCTGGTACATAATTCACGAGCACTCCTAGGGTGGCATTGGACTCTAAGACGAGTTGAGCTCTCTTCTTTGGTGCCATTTACTGAAAAATTTAGAACAATGCATGAGTTAGACAAGGATGTATGAACACAGGTTTACAAATTCAGTTCCTTTATACCCTTTTAACATTTTCAACATTTGATTACCCAAAAGCGTACATGATACGTACATACATTCATTTACCAACGTGGACCACGATTCTGAGCACGCATAGTTACTACCCCAAAATACATACGTATATCACCCATATGGGTCTACGGAGCCTCTACGAATACCAATGACTTATACAATACTTACTGGCAACAAGGCCCCAACTATACCTTACAATACATAAAAGACTCAAAAGGTATGTGCATGAACCACACACGTCCCCTAGAGGAAGTGGGGCTCACCAGTACAGCTGACGGGATGGAGAGGAGGCACTACTGACAGTGGGTGAATTACCTGCTGTAGAACCACCTACATTCAATATGAAAATTTATCGCCCCCGGCAAAAGGGACGTTAATAGCATTAAATAGTACTGGTACGTATGAAAAAACATTACTCTAAGTAAAATCAGGAAATGTACAGGTAGCAAACAGTTAAACAAACCAACACGTAATACACAGTGATGCAGAACAATTTCAATATAGGGTCTCACAGATTTTTCATCTCAACAAAATCACACTCGACCCTTGTTCCTTCTCAACATTCCACCCTTATTACTTCCTGTTGCGGCGCACAACCCGATCCCACCGGACAATCATATTTCAATATCATTTATTATGTTGCGGCGCGCAACCCGATCCTACCGAACAATTTACATTACACCCTTTTTACCTCTCCACCCATATTCCTTCATGTTGCGGCGTGCAACCCGATCCCACCGGACATCACAATTCATACGAAACAACAACAGTTCACAATTCAATCACATGGCTTCAAACCATCAACACTACCATTTCATAACAACCAAACAATCATGTGTTCGTAATAGTTCTTACCAACCAATCATTTAACCACAAAGGTGATCATCAACAAGAATATGATTTCATTTCAATAAACAACTTATAAGAAGCCAAGCCACAATAATCATACCTATAGTGCATCACATAAGATATTCCCATGATCATGAAGTTCAATTAAATCAACTCCCGACCTTCTTCGTCACTTGTTACATAGCCCTTAGTACATAAGTACATACACACATTTAGTACATTACCATCATTTCACACCATCAAATTTAGAATTTAGACATTTAGAAAGTCTTACATTTCAACACAGTCATTCCACAGACAATTAATTCACGGTTACTCTACAAGAAACTCATACCGTATATTTGGGCATCAACAGGGTAGTTTTACAGAGATTAAGGTTAGCCATGCATACCTGGAGTCGATTTTCCTTTTTAACTCCTACTCACAATTCACCGAACCGTCTAGTACCGTCAATCTATTGCACAATTTAACACATTTATCTTAGAATTTGAAATCATAAATACAACCCGAACTCTCTTAGGCATTTTATGGAGTGCTATGTGACCCCTTAGATTGCCAACCCCTTCTTTGTGAATATTTACTCCAACCCACTTCCTTTTTCTAGATTAATACAATTAATGAACATGCATGCAAGGTTTCAACTTATATTTTCAAGAATCAATTCATGAGAGTCCCTTTTTGTTTAAAACTTGAAAACAAATAAAAAGGGGTTGGGGATTCTTACCTGTTAGAATGAAGAAGAAGATGATTACACAAAATTTTAAGGCCTGAGTGACTTTGAAAATCCAATTGATAAAGATGAATCTTTCTCACTCAAGAAACCTCTCTCCCCTCTCTCTAGTTTTGTTCAGGAAGTGGCAAAAAAAGAAGGGGTGGGGTGTTTTTCTAAACAGGGGGTCGGGTTTTAAAAATTAAAAAATAGGAGCCCCGACACAGGAATGCGATCGAATTCCTGTTCTGCAGTCCACATTCTTGTCGCATAATGGCCCTCAAAATGGGCAAAAATTGGAAAACACATTGCGCAGGTATGTGACCACTATGAGGTCCACGTACCTGTTATGCAATCGCATAGTGCGTCGCATAACGTCCCTCACAAAATCAAAGGGCCCAGAATGCGACAACTATGCGGTCCGCATAACTAGAATGTGATCGCATTCTGGGCCGCATAGTTGTCCTCAGTTTAAGAAGTGATCTGCCCATGTATGCGACCATTATGCGGTCTACATACCCGTTATGCGATCGCATAGTGCGTCGCATAACGCCTAATCTCTGGAAAATTATATCTTGCCAATTCCGGGGTATTTCTTACTAAAAATAGGTCCGTTTTAAGAATTTCTACAGTTATAACAACTCGGGAACTTATTCAGGCATTATTTTCGATATAATTATACGGGTCTTTATAGCGCGTGCAGCCCGATCAATATAACATATGCTGTGACGTGCAACCCAATCCACACAATGGTTGACTGCGCTCACCGGGGATGTACAGATTCCTGGAGGGGCTCCTTCACCCCAAGCGCTATATCTGTTGCGGGGTGCAGCCTGGTCAAATATGTATATTGTTGCGTCGTGCAGCCCGATCCATATATATAACATATATTGCTGCGGTATGCAGCCCGATCCATGTATCTATATAATCTATATTGTTACGGCGTTCATCATGACCCATATGTAATATATAACATACATATATTGTTGTGGCGTGCAGCCCGTTCCATAAATATCCTTACATACTCGACTCTCGACCTAACACATATATATTGTTGCGGCGTGCATCCCTGTTCCATAACTATCTTCACATACTCGGTTCATGGCTTGACTCAGCCATCCTTACAAGCCACTTGGGAAAATCATGTCAACTTCTGGGTCTACAGAGCCTCTATGAATACCAAGGACTTATACAATACTTGCCGACAACAAGGCCCCGGCTATACCTTACAATACATATAACAGACTCAAAAGGAATTTTTCATGAACCACACACGGCCCTGAGAGGAAGTGGGGCTCACCAGTACAGCTGACGCGATGGAGAGGAGGCACTACTGACGGTGGGTGAATTAACTCCTATGGAACCACCTACATTCAATATAAAAATGTAGCGCCCCCGGCAAAAGGTACATTAGTACCATTAAACAGTACTAGTACGTATGACAAACTTTACTCTAAGTAAAATAAGGAAATGTACAGGTAGCAAACAGTTAAACAAACCAACACGTAATACACAGTGATGCAGAGCAATTTAAATTAAGGGTCTCACAGATTTTTCATCTCAACATAATCACACTCGACCCTTGATCCTTCTCAACATTCCACCCTTATTTCTTCCTGTTGTAGCGCGCAACCCGATCCCAACTGACAATAACATTTCAATATCGTTTATTATGTTGCGGCGCGCAACCCGATCCTACCGGACATATTACATTCCATCTTTTTTGCCTCTCCACCCTTATTCCTTCGTGTTGCGGCGTGCAACCCGATCCCACCGGACATCACAATTCATACGAAACAACAACAATTCACAATTCAATCACATGGCTTCAAGCCATCAAGACTACCATTTCATAACAACCAAACAATCATGTGTTCATAATAGTTCTTACCAGCCAATCATTTAACCACAGGGGTGTTCATCAACAATAATATGATTTCATTTCAATAAAAAACATATAAGAAGACAAGCCACAATAATCTTACCTATAGTGCATCATATAAGATATTGACATGATCATGAAGTTCAATTAAATCAATTCCCGACCTTCTTTCATCACTTGTTACATAGCCCTTAGTACATAAGTACATACACACATTTAGCTCATTACCATCATTTCAATCCATCACATTTTAGAATTTAGACATTTAGCAAGTCGTACATTTCAACACAGTCATTCCGCAGACAATTAGTTCACAGTTACTCCACAAGAAAGTCATACCTATATTTGGGCATCAACAAGGTAATTTTATGGAGATTAAGGTTAGCCATACATACCTGGAGTCGAATTTCCTTTTTAACTTCTACTCACAATTCACCGAACCCTCTAGTACAGTCAATCTAGTGCACAATTTAACATATTTATCTTAGAATTGGAAATCATGAATAAAACCCAAACTCTCTTAGGCATTTTATTGAGTGTTATGTGACCCCTCAGATTGCCAACCCCTTCTTTGTGAATATTTACTCCAACCGACTTCCGTTAACTAGATTAATACAAATAATGAACATGCATGCAAGGTATCAAATTATATTTTCAGGAATCAATTCATGATTGTCCCCTTTTGTTTAAACCCTGAAAACTAATAAAAAGGGGTTGGGGATTCTTACCTGTTATAATGAAGAAGAAGATGATTACTCGCAAATTCCAGGCCTGAGTGACTTTGAAAATCAAATTGATAAAGATGATGCTTTCTCTCTCAAGAACCCTCTCTCCCCTCTCTCTAATTTTGTTTAGAAAATGGTAAAAAAGAAGGGGTGGGCCATTTTACTGAACAGGGGGTCGGGTTTTAAAAATAAAAAATAGGAGCCCGGCACAGGAATGAAGTCAGGAATGCAATCGCATTCCTGTTCTGCAGTCTGCATTCTTGTCGCATAAATGGCCCTCTAAACGGGTAAAAATTGGTAAACACATTGCGCAGGTATGCGACCACTATGCGGTCCGCATACCTGTTATGCGATTTCATAGTGTGTCGCATAACATCCCTCGCAAAATGAAAGGGGAAAATGCAACAACTATGTGGTCCGCATAACCAGAATGCGATCGCATTCTGGGCATATAGTTGTCCTCAATTTGGGCAATGCTCTGTCCATGTATGCGACCATTATGCGGTCTGCATACCCGTTATGCGATCGCATAACGTCCAATTTCTGGAAAATTATATCTTTCCAATTCCAGGGTACTTCTTACTAAAAATAGGTCTGTTTTAAGAATTTCTACAGTTATAACAACTCGGGAACTTATTCGGGCATTATTTTAGATATAATTCTACGGGTCTTTACAGCAGCGTGCAGCCCGATCCATATAACATACGCTGCGGCGTGCAACCCGATCCACATAATGGTCCTCTGTGCTCAGTAGGGGAGTACAGATTCTTGGAGGGCTCCTTCAGCCCAAGCACTATATCTGTTGCGGGGTGCAGCCCGATCCAATATGTATATTGCTGCGCCGTGTAGCCCGATCCATATATATAACATATATTGATGAAGTGTGCAGCCCAACCCATATATCTATATAATCTATATTGTTGCGGCGTGCAGTCCGACCCATATGTAGTATATAACATATATGTATTGATGCGGCGTGCAACCCGTTCCATAACTATCTTCACATACTCGACTCTCGGCCTAACACATATATATTGCTGCGGCATGCATCCCATTCCTTAACTATCCACACATACTCGGTTCTTGGCCTGACTTAGTCATCCTTACAAGCCACTTAGGAAAATCATCTCAACATCTAGTTCTACGGAGCCTCTACGAATACCAAGGACTTATACAATACTTACCGGCAACAAGGCCCCGGCTATACCTTACCAACGTGGACCACGATTCTGAGCACGCATAGTTACTACCCCAAAATACATACGTATATCACCCATACGGGTCTACGGAGCCTCTACGAATACCAATGACTTATACAATACTTACTGGCAACAAGGCCCCAACTATACCTTACAATACATAACAGACTCAAAAGGAATTTGCATGAACCACACTCAGCCCCGAGAAGAAGTGAGGCACACCAGTACAGCTGACGGGATGGAGAGGAGGCACTACTGACGGTGGGTGAATTACCTGCTATGGAACCACCTACATTCAATATAAAGATGTAGCGCCCCCGGCAAAAAAGACGTTAGTACCATTAAATAGTACTAGTACGTATGAACAAACTTTGCTCTAAGTAAAATCAGGAAATGTACAGGTAGCAAACAGTTAAGCAAACCAACATGTAATACACAGTGAAGCAGAACAATTTCAATTAAGGGTGTAACAGATTTTTCATCCCAACACAATCACACTCGACCCTTGTTCCTTCTCAACATTCCACCTTTATTACTTCCTGTAACGGTGCGCAACCCGATCCACCTGACAATAACATTTCAATGTCATTTATTATGTTACGGCGCGCAACCCGATCCTACCGGACAATTTACATTCCACCCTTTTACCTCTCCACCCTTATTCCATCGTGTTGCGGCGTGCAACCCGATCCCACCGGACATCACAATTTATAGGAAACAACAACAATTCACAATTCAACCACATGGCCTCAAACCATCAAGACTACCATTTCATAACAACCAAACAATCATGTGTTCATAATAGTTCTTACCAGCCAATCATTTAACCACAAAGGTTTTCATAAATAAGAATATGATTTAATTACAATAAACAACTTATAAGAAGCCAAGCCACAATAATCTTACCGATAGTGCATCATATAATATATTGCCATGATCATGAAGTTCAATTAAATAAATTCCCGACCTTCTTTCGTCACTTGTTACATAGCCCTTAGTACATAAGTACATACACACATTTAGTTCATTACAATCATTACACACCATCACATTTTAGAATTTAGACATTTAGCAAGTCTTGCTTGGGCATCAACGGGGTAATTTTATGGAGATTAAGGTTAGCCATACATACCTAGATTCGAATTTCCTTTTTAACTTCTACTCACAATTCACCGAACCGTCTAGTACCGTCAATCTAGTGCACAATTTAACGCATTTATCTTAGAATTGGAAATCATGAATACAACCCGAACTCTCTTAGGCATTTTATCGAGTGCTATCTGACCCCTTAGATTGCCAACCCCTTCTTTGTGAATATTTACTCCAACACACTTCCTTTTACTATATTAATACAATTAATGAACATGCATGCATGGTATCAACTTATATTCTCAAGAATCAATTCATGAGAGTCCCCTTTTGTTTAAAACCTGAAAACTAATTGAAAGGGGTTGGGGATTCTTACCTTTTTGAATAAAGAAGAAGATGATTCTTACCTGTCCGCATACCTGTTATGTGATTTCATAGTGCGTCGCATAACGTCCCTCACAAAATCAAAGGGGCAAGAATGCGACAACTATGCGGTCCACATAACCAGAGTGCAATCGCATTCTGGGTCGCATTTGTCCTCAATTTGGGCAGTGATCTGCCCATGTATGCGAGTATTATGCGGTCCACATACCCGTTATGCGATCGCATAGTGTGTCGCATAACGCCCAATTTCTAGAAAATTATATATTTCCAATTCTTGGGTACGTCTTACTAAAAATAGGTCCGTTTTAAGAATTTCTACAGTTATAACAACTCGAGAACTTATTCTGACATTGTTTTAGATATAATTCTACGAGTCTTTACAGCGGCTTGCAGCCTGATCCATATAACATACGCTGCAGCGTGCAACCCAATCCACATAATGGTCCACTGCGCTCACTAGGGGTGTACAGATTCCTGGAAGGGCTCCTTCAGCCCAAGCGCTATATATGTTGCGGGGTGCAGCCCGATCCAATACGTATATTATTGCGGCGTGCAGTCCGATTCATATATATGACATATATTGTTGCGGTGTACAGCCCGATCCATATATCTATATAATCTATATTTTTGCGGCGTGGAGCCCGTACCATATGTAATATATAACATATATATATTGTTGTGGCGTGCATCCCGTTCCATAACTATCCTCGCATACTCGACTCTCAGCATAACACATACATATTGCTGCGGCGTGCAACCCGTTCCCTAACTATCCTCACATACTCGGTTCTTGGCCTGACTCAGTAATCTTTAGAAGCCACTTGGGAAAATAATCTCAACTTCTGGGACTCAGCCCAAAAATACTTTTTAGAGTTTTCCAAGCAGTGTGATACTAGTGAAAATAACAAGAAGTAGGAAATATGAGTGAGTTCACAGTTGTTCTCTCAGGATAGTGGCAGAATAGTGTAAAATTACCTCTGAGGGCCTAAACAGGTCGGCACAAGGCGCCAATCATGGCTCACATTCCATAAACAAGTATAAATTTCTAAAATGCAGGATATAATAAGGTTTCAAGTCGAATACGCGGCTTAATAGTCGCTACGGGACCGACCAAGTCAAAATCCCTATCAATGCACGCCCCCACGCTCGTCACCTAGCATGTGCGTCACCTCATTTACCAAATCAATACATAATCACGGGGTGTCACACCCTCAGGTTTAGAGTTAAAATCGTTACTTGCCTCAAAACAGCCCAAAAGCTACTCCGCGATGGGCTTGCCCTTCCAATTGGCTTTAAAACGCTCCGAGTCTAACCAAACTCAAATTAACATCATCAATATATGCTAACGGAAAAAAACCCAATCGAAAGATATAAATGATAACACAATTCCCGAAATTCGGCCAAATCCGAGCCACGGGTCCATGTCTTGAAATTCAATAAATTTGCCTCGCTATAATCCTCATCTTCCCATGATTCTTTGCATACCAAAAACTGCACAATCGGACAATAATTGCCCACTCAAATCACAAAAAGGATTTATAAATTTCCTCCCCATTTTCCCCCACTTTTTCCACTTTAATTCTTTAAATTACAAGCCTAATCCGTTACAAAATAACATATAAACGAGTTTTATAATACGGGAACTTACCTCCACTGAAGACCTTCTAATTCCCCCTTAAATTTGCTCTCAAATAAGATCAACCCGCATGCAAAAACGGAAGAAATGAAAAAATATTTGCGGAGGCACCTATTTATACAGCTCTGCCTAGCTAATCAGCACCTGCGGAAAATTATTCGCAGGGGCGCATTTTTCGCAGCTGCGGACCCGCACCTGCGAAATCCTGCTAACAGTCCAAACATCGCAGCTGCGAGTCCCTTTCCGCACTTGCGACTTCTCATGTGCGGCCCATGCTTCGCATCTGCGGATTCCTCCTACCTAGCCTCTTCTCGCATCTGCGGCTCCCCATCCGTAGGTGCGGCCACACCAGTAAATTCGCACCAACATCTATTTTGTTGCATATTCTTAAGTCCAACCCTCCATTAACCATCCGAAATAAATCCCGGGCCCCCCAGGGCCCCCACCAAACATACCAACACACCCCATATCATCACTCAAACTTAGTCGATCCTTCAAAACACCAAAAACAACACAAAACACCAAAAGGACATTACGAACATGCTCCAATTGTAGGAATTCCATTCCGTCCCCTATAGCCTATTTCCCACTGTCGACAGAAAATTGCCAAAAATAACTTTCGCCAATTCAAGCCTAATTCTACGTCGGACATCAAAACTCCATTCTGAGCATGCTCCTGAGTACCAAATCACCTAATGAAGCTATCCGAGCCATGAAATCCCCATTCTGAGGTCGTTTAGCAATAAGTCAACTCCCAGTTGACTTTTCAGCTATTAAGTTAATTTAAGAGACTAAGTGCCTCATGTCTCACCACAACCACTCCCAACCCGAACCAACCTACCCAACATAACATAAACCGGCTAAGTAACATATGATAAAGCATAAATGGGGGAAACGGGGCAAATCTCATGAAACGATCGACCGGGTCATTACAAAAACCCAAGCCGAAACATCCCAATTATGAGCATCCATTATGAGACCATTTTTCGGGCAGCACATTCGTTATGCGGTCCTTTCTGCGACCGTATATCTGAGTCGGAGAGTCCATTTTTCTATTTTTGTAACCCGAAACAATATTGATAACTAACGTTTGGGGCTTCATTTGGGGTGATATTCTGATAGTTTTAGAGAGCGGTAAAAGCAATAGAGAGAGAGAGAGAGACAGAGAGATAAAGAGAAAGAGAAAGATGACCTAGCTTTCCAATCATCCAATCTGGCTCAGATCTTCAAGAATCAAGGATATAGTCACTAGACTATCCATCATCCGGGAAAGTCCTATTTCCTGCTCTTGCATACAAGAGGTTAATAATTCAAATATATTGTGTGGGGTTAAAAATAGGCCATGCATGTGTCACTAAGTTATAGTATGTGGGATTAATGAGCCATTTTGGGTAGTTCTTGTTGAAATTGGTTGAGGGGAGAGGGAATTTATGTTATAGAACCTTGTAGTCTATTTCACATGTTAGGTATTTGATGACATCCATATGATATTTACACCATAATAAGTCTTTCAAATTATTAACCGGGTTTCGCTATCTCGTTATACATTATTATTGCTAGAGGTGTTGGTGCGTTATAGTAACTTAAGGAAAGCTCAAACAAGGTATGTAGGCTAAACTTTCTCTCTCGGAATTGAATTTCATAAAGTTTCCGTAAAGCTTAAGCATGGTTGACTCAAAATCCCTAATTTCTACATCCCAAGTTATCCCCTATAAACATATAAACTTGATTATTCCAAATAAGCTTTATATGAAAGGTTACATGTTTGATGTATGGTTTGTTTATTAAGTTGGTATGGTTTTGAGTCATATGGTAAATGAAAACTAGCATATCGAATGGGTTAGGAAAACTCGATATGCTTAACACTCTAAATTGCTCCCACGTCTACTTTATGACTTGATTGAGTTTGTCTCGTTGTTAGTAATTTATAAATATGTTCGAAAATGAATTAAATGAATTGGGGTACTGCTTGTTTATGGTAATTGGTGCTAATGATCTACCAACCAAATATATATAATATATATATATAATATATATATATACACACACACACACTACTTTTGAACATTGAAAATTGTTATGCTTCAATTGGTTATTTTCATATTGTCGATTTCAATTTGCTGTTGTCTATGTGTTGTGTTTGCATGTATGGATATTCTTTTTTTAAATAGGACTTTTAGCTATATATACCAGTACTATTCGACAGTACTAACGTCACTTTTGCCGGGGGCGCTGCATCTTTATTGGATGCAGGTAGTTCCACTGTAGGCGGCGGTGATCAGTGATAGCAGTATACACTTCCCCGCTGACTTGGTGAGCCCCACTTCATTTTGGGGTCTTTAAACTTTTGTTCCTCATGTATCTATTGTTCAGTTTCTTACCATGTTTTGAGGTATAGCCGGAGCCTTTTTGCCGCCATTTCCTTATTACCCTTTCACTAAGTTATAGTATGGTGGTTCCTGGTATTGGGAATGGAGCTAGAATTGTTGGTATTTAGATCTTTCGTTAATATGAACGAAGTTTTTAATGGAAATGAAATGGAATTCGTCATGAAATACTTCCACAATTTTATTAATGGAGTTCATATCCCCTTTACTAGTAAATTAGTTTGGGTAGAATGAAATCTAACAGTCTTGCTCAGTCAGGTTTACTCGATTGAGCGTCGGTCGCGCTCCTCGATTATTGGGGCATGACAAACTTGGTATCAGAGCCAAAGGGTTTAAAGTGTGATAGAATGTCTCAGAGCCGTGTCTAGTAGAGTCCTTCTTATCGGTGTGTTATCGACCGTTAGAGCTCTATATCGTGCGTTGGACCATTAGAGCTCTATAAGTCGGAGGCTACATGGACATTTAGGAATAATACCCTTCTTTGATGTTCTATATCGTGCGTTAGAGCTCAATCTAGGGAGCTAAATTCCTCGTTATGTCTCATTTTCTATATGAGTTACCCACGAGTTGGAAGCAACGATGAAGGAATAACCCCGTCGTTGAATCTGGGGGAAATTGCACAAGAGTTCGTGCGGAGACTGCGTCAAGCTGTGGAGGGATTGGAAGAACTTTTTTCTAAGGGAAATTCCTGGTCCCTACCAATATCACTGCACTGTCGTATCTTGTGGTGAAAGAATCAAGGTAACAAAATAAGGTTGTCTGTGTTAATGAGCTAGAATGTTCAATTTGCAAGAAGCGTCATTTGGGAAGATGTTGGATGACCCTTGAGATCTGTTACGGTTGCAGAAAGAGGGGGAACAAGAGGAATAACTGCCCTAGGTGTTTCGAAGGCTCAACTAAGTTTTGATGATGTTATGGGATATGTTGGTTGGTTTGGTTGAGGTCCCGGGGCCCTCGGGTGTATTTCGGATGCTCAAACTAGCACTTTTGGTCTTTTGGAGATTGCTGGTTTTCTGGTGTTTTAGCAGCAGTGATTTGGTCATTGCGATCATGTGAGTTCATCCGCGATCGTGTATAGTAAAATATTGAGGTAGGCAGATTTGTTCTATGAGATCGCGTAATAAAGTCTGCGATTGCATAGGTTGGGCAGCGTTGACCAGTGCGATTGCATTGATCCTTATGCGATTGCATAGGTGTTCTGAAGCACGTGTGTGTGATGGCTGTTTGAGCTATGTGAACGCGTGTGTTGGTATGCGAAAACGTAGAGTGGGATGGACTGTGCATCGCGATCGTACTGAAGAAAATTATAGTACTGGGCAGAATGTTTTAAATAACCCTTACTTACGAATTTTCGTCTATTTTCCTCCATTGATAATCGGGTGTCACGACCAAAACCTATGGGCCGCAACGGGAACCCGGTACCTTACTCAACCGAATACCAACATAACATATCTTTTCATATCATACTTATCATAGATAACTAAGCCGGAAGGCTGCGATGAGATAAGTAGAATACAACATGTGATGCCAACGTATACATAGACATATGGGCCTATAAGACCAAAATGAACACTCATATACTGAACATAGGCCGACAAGGCCATACAATATTTTACGTACATGACATCTGTCTACACGCCTCTAAGAACACGTAATTTTCATAAAGGTCGGGACACGGTCCCGCCATACCAAACGATACACGTGTAAATCATACTAACCAAACAAGCAACTGCGAAGCAAATGGAGCGCACCAACATCTTCCATTGAGCTGATAGCCTATTGGAGGGCTCTCGACCTGTCTAGCGGGTCCTCCGAGCATGAAACGCAAACTCCCCAAGGAAAAGGGACGTCAGTACAAATAATGTACCGAGTATGTAAGGCCCGTAAATAAGTACATAGGAGACATGGAAGAAATATAGAGCACATGACTCAACCTATAAGCCTGAATAGCTTTGTAAATCATAAATTACTTTTAAGATCATGCATATGCATATGAATGTCATGTCATGCATAGGTATATGCTAATAACATCATCAGCCACTAAGGGCATCCCATCATATCATATCGGCCACTATGGGAAAAATCATCATCGTATACCAGCTGATCAGGTGGTGGTGCATATATAACGCCATAATCTTTCCCATATCCCATATACATATATATACACATACATATATATGCGTTGATAATGCCGTTTGAACATACATACATATATACGTGTATATAACGTTGTTTGAACCATATTTCGGCCACTGTGGGCAACATCATCCTCATATACCAGTTGATAAGGTGATGGTGCGTATATAACGCTGTAACCTTTTCCCATTTCCCATATACATATATTTACATATATACGCGTATATAATGCCATCTGGTCATGGGTCAATATGCATATGTAAATGCATGAAATGCATATAAAATACGTCAATAAAATCTCTCGCAACGCCATAAGGCCATTATGCCTCTGATTAATATCATGAAATAAACTTTACCAACATACATATTTTTGAGACCCATGAACAGAAGATAACAATAATTCTCATGGGGAATCATGAATTTAGACGCCCTTACTACTTCTATGAATAGAGTAATTTATAGAAACTGTGTATTTGCTCGTTTCTTCAGTATAATTTGGATCATGCCAAAAGAAAGAAGGTACATCCTTAACATACCTGGAGTAGGGAAAAATCTATATGATATTCTTGGAAAAGGTTTCACCAGGCTCTCTTAGAATTGCAAATCCTATTGCTATTGTGTCGTACAAATTTGTATGAATTCTTTTGCTGAAGATTGTTACTAGTGAATTTTATATAAAGTGAATGTGGTATACAGTGAATTCTTTCTTGCAAATCCAGGAATTCTTCGTTGCTTTCTTTGTGAACTGGAAAGCCTTTGTTAATGGCATATTTCCCACAAACAATGGGATAAGGAATCTCTTTAAAATGGTTGGTTTCATGGGCCCCACTTTAGGATGACTATTGTCACATAATTCACTAAATTTTTCCACCTTCCTAGTATAAAACAAGAGTCACAATGTTGGATAAGTTGCTGCCACGTTTTTGGTGTTCAATATTTATCCAAAATCACCATTAATTAATCACTAACCTCATAATTAATTTGATAATCTCCCACTATCGAATATTAACCGATTATCCACATAATTATGAATTATATCAAATATCATAAAATACTACTTACTTTAATCACACCTTATACACCTTACTATCATGGCCATGTGGTACCTTGTATGGTACTAGTCCATAAATGCCGGATATTATAGCTCGGATCGTATTTTATCCCAACATGACAAACTTCAACGAAACTTACTTTCTTTGATTTGCTTACCCTATCTCTTTAACGAATTTACTTACCACTTGTGTCGAAATAGCACAATACTTATAACTTCCAAATAATCTCATTCCAGTGTTTACGTTGATTATTACGACATACGAAAATACGGGATGTAATAGCTCATTTCTAAGATTTTATCTATTTACTTATGGTGTACTTTCATGTACGAAAATTTGGGGTGTAACATCATCCCCCCCTTTGGAACATTCATTCTCGAATGTTGACTGGTGCACTTATCATTTTCATAACCCATGTCTTCCGAATACTCCAGTACTCTTCTTGCCATCAAGGCAACTGATATGTGAATAAATATAAAGGTCCCCTTTAGGTCTCTTTCTCACACTATGACTTGTTGTCCGAATCCTTTCAATCTCGTAAATGTTGCTACCTTCGTTTATGCAGCCTGTACGACAGTTGCCTTGTATTTGCGCCAATCTCTAGAAATCTTTTTGGGAACATATACAGAACTTAACAAGATGTCCCTCTGGGTATCTATAGGTGTACTAAATTTCATTGCTCGGTACTTTGTTGAACTTATGAATATTTCTATATCTTGTTTCATATACCCAATTATTTATCCGTAAGACATTGCTGCATCTAGATAGGCCATACTACCAAACCCCAGGTTACTTTCGTTTTTATCATATAAGTATAAATATATGTCCTTTAATGCTTCCTCATCACTGTTCATCTTAAATGTGACGGCCTAATCTAATCTCATACTTTATAACTTTTATCTATCCATTGTTGATTCACCTCAATGTTGATCTACAATCTTTCATTGCGAACTTGAAACTTCTTATGTAATGCTATTTCTATGGGCCACGCCTCATCGGGGAACATGTAAAATGATTAGACTGATCCACATGGGGAAATACTGTACTTCTATAACCTTATTTCATGTCATAGTCATCCCAGTGTGATTCGCCTTACGTGGGTATTTTAATCCTGTACAATTCATGAAATCATTACTTAATCGAAGGCCCAAACGTCACCCTTTATCTATCACAATAACACCCTTATTCTACTACCAGGGCAACATTCCATCACTCCTAAATGCTATTAGTCTTACACTTCTTTGAGTATCTAGTACATTGTTTACCTTTACATTACTTATCTTCAAAATATTGTCTCACATCTTCTATCTTTTTCATAACCTCCCTTCCACATAGGTATAGTTCACGTTTATAATACTTGCATCTCTGGTGCCTATACAAATGGCTGAGAGCTCCATACTGAATTCTTATGAGGCTGTTTTTTTTCTAACTGGCCTTATCGTAGAGCCGTTATAGAATAAGATTGTAGAACTAGCCCTTTGGTACCTTCTATTTTAAGGCTGGTCCTGTGATGCTCTCAATCACAATTTCTATAATTTTCTAGGTCCAATAACCAGACTCTTGATTTCTTAGTTGATGTAAATTTTTAGTTTCCTACTTCTTTTGATCAGGACTTACGTAGGCTTAAGCTATCTTCCAGTCTGTAGCTCATGGTATCAGTTATTACCTTAGCCTTTCATGGGCGTTATGGAATATTGATGACATAATCTTCTAACGATTCAATCCTTTGTCTAGGCCCTGGGCTCAATTCTTTCTTTTAGCTTATACCGGAGTCTTTTACGGCTTATTATTAATCAAATAATTCCTTTTGTTCCTTTTTAGCTTTCTTCAAATGTAGACAATTTCTTTTCATGTTCTTTTTGCCCCTTTTGCGATACTTAGCTTATCTGAGTTTTCATGCATGCCAGAGTTTTTTTTGTGCAACTCATATGGTCTCGAATATTGTTAATGATTTTACTTCCCGTTCATTAGCCACGGTATGTTCCACATTCTTATGGGGTGCCTACAATGTTGTTGGGAGACTATTGTTACAAGACCATTTCCCCTTTAGGTTACAGTGCTTAGGCTGAAGCCTACTTCCTTATTCCCTCAGCTGGTCTTTCGTTTTAGTACTTAAGGATGACTTTCTGGCTCTTGTAAAATTACCAGCATGTTATATTGCTTACCTGACATAATTTTTGATGTTTTTACTTACCTATAATTATGCTTTATTACTCACCTCCACACTCATGTGCTCGTACGGTTGCTTCTGGACTAAAGTTTTGATTGTCTTCCAAGTGGGACTCTCTTTCATTTCTATAACATTCATAAGGTATCTTTTACTACCCCAACTCATACCTAAGTATTTCAGAGGGTCATGATGTCGTATATGTGAGGCTCAATTTCCTATGTTAGGGATTATGTTTATCTTGCACGATCTATCGATTTATTTGTATCCTCTTGTCTCGCCATAATTAGGATCTTCCTGAATCAACTACTAAATACTCGTCGGCCAATCTGTACAATCTTCCTTGAGTTATTTTCTTTTGTCCTAACTTACCTCATGCACTGGCTTCTTATCTATCAATAACATCTCGAGCAGGAACCCTTACTTCCTTTCCTTGGCGTCGTGCTTGCATAATGTTCTGGAATTGTAGCATATTTGTAGGATATAAATATGTGCAATCTCATTATTTACTAATTTTTTATCGCATTCTTCCTTTACCATTCAATAGTTACTAGAACCACTTAATTTGAATTAATGACATATCATTCCATATTCCCCCCTATAGGGGAGTACTAAGAGTTGGAGCTACGATGACCTGCCTATATATTTATTTTATTTTTCATCTTTGGAGTCCTTTCACATCATCGATGACCCTTACTCGCCCTGCGGTAATCCTTCTATACCACGGATAACAAAATTCCTTACTCGCGAGGGCCAAACTTAGTGTAGTTGGTATATACAATCCCTTAAGCTTGACTTTGCTCACATTGCGTGCTTTAGGGAAGCGTCTTCCTGAATGGCCATTCTCCGAATTTCTTATGAATCTTCTTCTGTTAGCCGGAACGCAATCTGAGATTCTCACTATGCCGACCATTATCAAATCACTGAGTCCCTAATTCATAATTAGTTTATCTTGTTCACCAGTCCGTACTGATTTCTATTACTCTGGGTCTAACTTTTCCTTCTGGTAATCATGTTAGCGTCACAAACTTATTTCTCGAAATAATGATACGACTTTATGGCCTATACTCTCTTTCGTTGTCTCAAGGCCTGTCACCTTTCATATTTTCCTTCATTTGACTATAGACTCTGTAATATTGTCTTCTTTTTTTCTTTTTTTTCAACCGTTGTCAACCATGTATTGCATCTTACTCATAATGCTTCATTAAATTTTTTCTTACTTCCCTGTTAATATTTTTGTCTATCACTTTATTCTGAAAACTCCAACAAGACATTCTTTTACTTTTAGCTCCACTTCCTCCATCAACTGGCTCTTTGGGTTGCCTAACGTTCTGTCTTTACTAGAGACGGGAGCCACAGTAAGATAACATTTATTCCTTCTAGGCTTCAATAGCCATCTTTTGTAGTACTCATATCTAGCTGTACTATTTTAGTGTGCACCATATGGGTATATCACAAGGTGTTCTATTAGCACATTCGCACTGTCAACTAACGCAAGAAATCCATTCACTAATTTGGGCTACCCTAACCCCAGCCGGATCCTAATATCCTGTCATTTTCTGTCAACAAGCCTCTAAGAACACGTAATTTTCATAAAGGTCGGGACAAGGTCCCGCCATACCAAACGATACACGCTTCGCTGAGCTGATAGCCTATTAGAGGGCTCTCGACCTATCTATCGGGATCTGCGGGCATGAAACGCAGCGTCCCCAGGCAAAAGGGGCGTCAGTACAAATAATGTACACATTATGTAAGGAACATAAATAAGTACATAAGAGACATGGAATAAATGTAGGGCACATGACTTAACCTGTAAGCCTTAATAGCTTATTAAATGATAAATTAATTTCAGCGTCATACATATGCATATGAATGTCATGTCGTGCATAGGTACATGTTTCATAACATCACCAGCCTCTGAGGGCATACCATCATATCATATCGGCCACTGTGGGAAAATTCATTATCGTATACCAGCTGATCAGGTGGTGGTACGTATCTAACGACAAACATTTCCCATATCCCATATACATATATATACATACATATATACGCGTATATAACTCCGTTTGAATATACATACATATATACGCGTATATAACACCGTTTGAACCATATTTCAGCCACTGTGGGCAACATCATCATCATATACTAGTTGATCAGGTGGTGATGTGTATATAACGCCGTAATCATTTTTCATATCCCATATACATATATTTACATATATACGCGTATATAATTCAATTTGCAGTATCCATATATATATATATATATATATACGCGTATATAATGCTGTTTGAACCATATTTCAGCCACTGCGGGCAACATAATCATCATATACCATCTGATCAAGTGGTGGTGCATATATAACGCCATAACCTTTTCCCATATCCCATATACATATATTTACATATATACGCATATATAATTCCATCTGGTCATGGGTCAATGTGCATATGTAAATGCATGAAATGCGTATGAAATATGTCAATAAAATCTCTCGGTACGTCATAAAGCCATTATGCCTGAGATTAATATCATGAAATAAACTCTACCAACATACGTATTTTTGAGACCAATAAACAGAAGAATAATTATCATGGGGAATCAAGAATAGAGACACCCATACTACTTCTATGAATAGAGTAATTTATAAAAATTGTGTATTTGCTCATTTCTTCAGTATAATTTGGACCATGCCAAAAGAAAGAAGGGATAGCCTTAACATACCTGGAGTAGGTAAAATGTATACGATATTCATGGAAAAGGTTTCACCATGCTCTATTAGAATTGCAAATCCTATTGCTATTGTGTCGTACAATTTTGTATGAATTCTTTTGCTGAAGATTGTTACTCCTGAATTTGATATAAAGTGAATGTGGTATACAGTGAATTCTTTCTTCCCAATCTAGGAATTCTTCGTGGCTTTATTTGTGAATTAGAAAGCTTTTCTTAATGGCATATTTTCCACAAACAATGAGATAAAGAATCTCTTTAAATTGGTTGGTTTCATGGGCCCCACATTAGGATGACTAATGTCAAATAATTCTATAAATTTGGCCACGTTTCTAGTATATTACAAGAGCCAAAATGTTGGATAAGTGGCTGCCACATTTTTGGGGTTCAATATTTATCCAAAATCACCATTAATTAATCACTAATCTCATAATTAATTTGATAATCTCCCACTATCCAATAATTAACCGATTACCCACATAACTAAGAATTATCTCAAATTGCGTAAAATACTACTTGCTTTTAACACACCTTATACACCTTAGTATCATGTCCATGTGGTACCTTGTATGGTACTAGTTCATAAATACCGGGTATTATAGCTCGGACCGTATTTTATCCCAATATGACAAACTTCAACGGGACTTACTTTCTTTGATTTGCTTACCCTATCTCCTTCACAAAATTACTTACCACTTGAGTTGATATATCATAATACTTATAACTTCCAAATAATCTCATTACCGAGTTTACGTCGATTATTACGACATACGAAAATACGGGATGTAATATCTCATTTCTAAGATTTTATCAATTTACTTATGGTGTACTTTCATGTACGAAGATATGGGGTGTAACAGCGGGGTTGGAGCTCTTTGAGAGTGTTTGAAGAGGAAATCGAAGGGAATTACTTGGAGGTAAGATTTTCGACTTCATAACTCGATTCTATGTTTTTCTAAGTAATTAAACCAGAAATTTGTTGGATTTAAACCCAAAATTGGGGAGGTTAGGTGCACTAGAATTGGATATTTCTTTTAAGGATTTGAGTGGGCAATTGTGGTCTGATTTTGGTGTTTTTGGTATGTGTAGAATCGTGGGAGGATGAGGATTCTTGTGATTTAAATTTTATAGAATTCTGAGACGTGGGCTCGGGGCTCGAGTTTTGCCAAATTTCGAGAATTGTGTCTAGATTGATAGTTTTCATTTTGGTTTTTTTCTTTAGCGTATATTGACAACGTTAATATGGTTTTGGTTATATTCAGAGCATTTTGGAGCTAATTCGAGGGGCAAGAGCATCGCGGAGTAGATTTTGACACCCCTGTATTTGATAACGATTGTAACTCTAAACCTGAGGGTATAACACCTCTGTATTTGATATTGTTTTTGGTAAATGAGGTGACACACATGTTAGGTGTTGAGCGTGTGGGCGTGCACCAGTAGGGATTGTTACTTGGTTCGTCCGGTAGCGACTATTAAGTCGCGTATTCAATTTGAAACCTTATGACATCCTGTATTTTCGAAGTTTATACTTGTTAGACCCTCAGGGGTATTTTTACTCTATTCTCACACCATCCTGATAGAACATTTGTGAACTCAGTCATGATTTTTAGTTGTTGTTATTTTTACTATTATCACACTGTTCTGAAACCTTAAGAGGTATTTTGGGTTGAGTCCCCTGAGTTGAGATGAATTGCTCGAGTGGCTTGTCAGGATGACTGAGTAAGGCCGAGAACTGAGCATGTGAGGATAGTTATGGGGTGGGCTGCACGCCGCAGCAATATATATATGTTGTATGTTACATATGGATCGGCCTGCACGCCGCAACAATGTAGATTATATATGGGTCGGGCTGCACGCCGCGGCAATATATGTTATATATGGATCGGGTTGCACGCTGCAGAAATGTACATATTGGATCGGGCTGCACGTTGTAACAAATATAGCTTGGGTTTTAGGAGCCCCTGCGCAGTCTGTACACCCCTAGTGGGCGCAGTCGACTATTATATGGATCGGGATTGCATGCCACAGCGTATATTATATGGGTCAGTCTGCACGCCGCAGTAGTATATATATATATATATATATATATATATATATATATATGTATGTATGTATTGGATCAGGCTTCCCACCGCAGCAGTTGTGTGTATTCAAGGTACTTGTTGAGTACGAGTGTTAGTGTGAGCATGAGATACTGATAGTAGAGTCACGAGTGACTGAGAGGCTTGACCGAGAGGCTTTATTGTGAGTGATATTCTGCCCGAGGGGCTTATATTCTATGAAACTACCGTTTTCACTCTTCTTTACACCGAGCCTCTGATGATAACGTTGGATAAATTATTTTATGCGAGATTTTTAAATGGAAAATGGAGTTTTATGAAATATTCTAAATGTGGATTCCATACATAATTTATTCATTTCCTCTGCTATTAATTATATGGATTTACATGATTTATAAATGCTCGTCACTACACTCGAGTTTTTAGTTACTTCGATTACTTCATGAGTTGGCGTACTCACGTTACTCCCTGCACCTTTGTGTGCATATCCAGGCACTACACAATCTCAGTAGTTCATTTTCGGACGCACTTGAAGTTTTCTTGAGGATCGAGGTAGCTGCTCAGTGTCCCCAACTCACCTCCTTTCCTTTCCTTAGTTAATAGTTTTTGTCTTTTGTACTCCAGGCTTTGTAGTAGCAAGTCACCTTATTGTACATTGTATCTACAATTTTAGATGCTCATGACAGTTGACTCCAGGTTTTGAGGAAATGTTTAAATTTTTTATCTCATTTTGCTATTTTAAATCTGCTAGCTTTGGGAAATTATGAAACATTATGATAGTATGTAAGGGTTGGCTAGCCTAGTTCCATGATAGGCGCCATCACGACCGGCTTAGGTTTTGGGGTCGTGACAATATAACCTCATGAAATACTTTGCTCAACACATTGATGAATTCTTATATAATTATGGTCCAATCTCGGACCTCATTGTTCCTTCTTATAGTTACCTATCGTGGGTGTACATTCAAGCATGTCAAAAAGTGAAGCATAATTCCATGATCAATCATATTGGAAAGGAACTCTATAGTCATATTCATTCTATCCCATCATAAAACAATGGATGAACGTCCCATCTGATGTAGATATTTAAAGTTAAAGAAAGTGAGCAAGTAGTTCTCAAGATTTCTCCTTTGTTATCGATATATTCATTGTGGTGCTTTGTCTGGTTGTTAATGCGTTGTTAGGATGGTGTTGGTGTTTCTCTAGCAGGTGGATAGGCCTAGTTTCAAAGGAGACTCTACCGAAATTTCTGAAAAGTTTTGGAGTTGGTGAAAATTTAGGGACTTGAGGTAGGTGAATAAAGAAATATATTATGTTAAGTGTTGGGGGAATTGTACTTCTCATTCGAGGTCGAATGATCCTGAGCGGGGGAGAATGTAATGTCCCGAAAAATTTTGTTGCGTAATTTAAAGTCTTGTGGTGTCGAGTTAGGATAGAGTGTTTAGAAATAGTAAGTTTATCCTCGCGGCGAGAAAGCTTGCCGTGGTTCGGACTTTTCTAATTGAACCGTACGTTTTTGGGCTGAAAGAAAACGTTTTGGAGATAGGTGCATTGTTGCGGTCAATTATGCAATCTCATAATCATTCTGCGGACTGCATAATGACCGTAGAGTGAAGCAGAAGCTGGCCTAAGATCAAGGCCATTAATCGGCTCACTATGCGACCGCATATCAGGTCTGTGGTGCATTTTTTGACCGCATAATAGGTCTGTAGACCGCGGACGTGCCACAAACCTAACCCAAAACATCCCAGTTCTGAGCATCCATTATGCGACCATTTTGCGGGCCGCACATCCGTTATGCGGTCCTTTCTTCAACCGCATATCTAAGTCGGAGGGTCCATTTTTCTATTTTTATAACCCGAAGCCATATTCATAAATAACGTATGGGGATTCATTTCGGGTGATATTCTGATGGTTTTAGAGAGTGGTAAGAGGAATATATAAAGAGAGAGAGAGAAAGAAAGAGACACAAGACCTAACTTTCCAATCATCCAATCTTGCTCAAATCTTCAAGAATCAAGAGAGATAGCCACTAGATTATCCTTCATGTTGGTAATTCCTACTTCCAAGGTTGCATGCAAGAGGTTAATAGTTCAAATATATTGTGGGGTTAGAAATAGGCCATGAACGTGTCACTAAGTTATAGTATGTGGGCTTAATGAACCATTTTGCGTAGTTCTTGTTGAAATTGGTTGAGAGGATAGAAAATTTTGTTATAGAACCTTGTAGTCTATTTCACATGTTAGCATCAAACTTCCTCAAGGTCCGTGGGAGTCGAATTACAAAGTCCATGGTGATCCACTCCCACTTCCACTCCGGAATATCAAATCTCCGAAGCAAGACACCCGGTCTCTAATGCTCATACATAACCTGCTGACAATTGAGACGCCGAGCTACAAATAAAACGATATCATTCTTCATCTGCCTCCACCAATAATGCTGTCTCAAATCCTGGTCCATCTTCGTAGCACCTGAATGGATGGAATACCGCGAGCTGTGGGCCTCCTAAAGAATCAACTCCTAAAGCCCATCCACATTAGGCACACATACCCGCCCCTACATCCTCATCACACCGTCAACACCAATAGTCACATCCCTAGCATCCCCTCATCGGACCACTCCTGAAGAATGAGTAAGTGTGGGTCGTCATACTGGCGCTCCCTGATACAGTCATAAAGAGAATACTTGGAGGCTATGCAAGCCAATACCCGACTAGGCTCCAAAATATCCCATCTCACAAGCTGGCCCGCTAAGGCCTGAAAACCCAATGCTAAAGGTCTCTCCGCTGCTGGAATATATGCTAAACTCCCCAAAATCTTAACTCGTTGACTCAAGGCATCGACCACCACGTTGGCCTTCCACGGATGATACAAAATAGTGATATCATAGTCCTTAAGAAGCTACAACCATCTCCGATGACGCAAATTAATATCCTTCCGCTTAACCATATGCTGCAGACTCTGGTGTTCAGTATAAATCTTACAATGAACCTAATACAAATAATGATGTCAAATATTCAAGGTGTGAATAATGGCTGCTAACTCAAGATCATGCACTAGATAATTCTTCTCATGGATCTTCAACTGGTGTGAGGCGTAAGCAATCACCCTACCCTCTGCATCAAAACACAATTAATTCCTATACTCGAGGTTTCACAATACATCGTGCAAGAACCTTAAGTTGTTGGCATAACTAACATTGGAGTTGTGGTCAAGGTAGTATTGAGCTTCTGAAAGCTCTCCTCACACTCGTCTGACCACTTAAATGGAGCACCCTTTTGGGTCAATTTGGTCAAGGGAGCTCGTAATCTCCGTTGCTGAAGATGGTCTGGGCCAACTTTGCACCTCCTCTACATTCTTCGGGTCCACCTGAATACCCTCGGTGGACACCACGTGCCCCATAAATGCTACCGAGCCAAGCCAAAACTCACACTTGGAGAACTTGGCATAACGCTTCTACTCCCTCAATATTTGTAGCACAACCCTCAAATGTTGAGTATGCTCCTCCTTGATACGAGAGTACACTAGTATGTCATCAATTAACACAATAATGAAGGAATCTGAATATGGTTATAATACACTGTTCACATAATGTATGAATGCTGCGGGCATTGGTCACCCATACGACATCACCAAGAACTCATAACGGCCATAACGGGTCCCGAAAGCTATCTTAGGAATATCTGAATCCCGAATCTTCAGTTGATTATACCTTGACCTCAAATCAATTTAGAGAACACACTCGCTCCCTTAATATGGTCAAATAAATTGTCTCTATAAGGCAAAGGTTACCTGTTCTTGAATGTGAACTTGTTCAACTGCTTGTAATCAATACACATTCTCATGGAACCATCCTTCTTCTTCACAAATAGAACCGGTGCACCCCAAGCTGACACACTAGGCCGAATAAACCCCTTATCTAGGAGTTCCTGAAGTTATTCTTTTGATTTCTTAAACTCTGCCAGTGCCATATGATACGATGGAATAGAAATAGGCCTAGTGCATGGCACCAAATCAATAAAAAAGTCAATATAGCTGTCAGGCGGCATGCCCAGCAGGTCTGCAGGAAACACATTCAGAAAATCACATACCACTGGAACAAAATCAATAGTGGGAGTCTCTACAATCACATACCTCGCAAAAGACAAATGAGATAGGCAATCATTCTAAACCATACGCTGGGCCTTCAGGTATGAAATCACCCTACTAGGCACATAATATATGGAACCACTTCACTCAACCCTCGAAATTCCTAGCATCGCTAAGGTCACGGTCATAGCATGACAATCTAGAACAACATGATATGGAGTTAGCCAATCTATGCCTAATATCACATAGAAGTCAACCATACTGGGCAATAACAAATCCACTCGGTTCTTCAGCCCCTTAATAGACACCACACATGACTGATACACACGGTCCACAACAACAATATCGCCCACATGAGTAGACACATGAACAGATGTAACTAAGGACTTGCGGGGCATGTCCTGAAAATGAGAAAAATATGATGAAACATATGAATATGTGGAACAAGGGTCAAATAACACCGAGGCATATCGGTGACAGACTGGAACAATACCTATCATCACGATATCTGAAGCCATAGCATATGGTATGACTTGGAGTGCATAAAAAGGGCCTGACCACCACAGGATCGACCTCCCCCTCTAGAGCAACCTCTAGCTGCCTGACCTCAACCACTAGCTCGCTGGGCAGGTGGTTATGTAGGGCTGAAGCTGAAGGCTGAATCCTCTGTTGGGATAAACCTTCTGCAAGGAAGGGATAGAATCTCTTGATATAACCCAGATCTCCACACTCAAAGCAACCTTTCCCGGTAAATGGCGTTGGGGACGGAAGGGAGCCCCGAGCATCAGGATACCCACTAGAAGAACCAGGCATGGATGAACCCTAAGTTGATGGTGCATGAGTCGAACTATGAGCTAGGACATCACTAAGAGACGAATGGCCCTGATGGGAACTGTGAGGAGCGTGGTCAGATTGTCCACCACGGTGACTTTGACGGGCTGACTGAGCATGCCTGAATGGACGGCCTCTATCGTGCCAAAGCTGACCCCCATGAGGAACGCCGCCAAAACTACCAGATACCTGAGGCCTCTTGGCCTCCCTCTTAACTCCCTCTTGGCAGCAAACCGACTATATCTCTCGGGCGATGTCAACCACCTCCTCAAAAGTAGCGCCAGACACCCTCTCTTTGGTCATATGAATCCGAAGATGATATGCGGGGACATCTACGAACCTCCTAATCCTATCTCTGTTTGTAGGAACCAAGCAAACAACATTACAGGCTAGCTTTGAATATCTCATGTCATACTATGTCGCATCCGTATCATCCTAACACAACTTCTCGAATTGCGTACGCAGCTCCTCTCTACAGGATTGTGGCACATACTTCTGTAGAATGAGAGCGAAAAACTATTTCCAGGTAAGGGGCGCCGCGCCAACAGGATTATGCCTCTCATAATCCTCCCACCAAGAAAAATGAAGCTTACGAGAGCTGAAAGGTAGTGAATGAGACCCCGCTGGTCTCCAGAATGCCTGCCGTCCGAAGAATACACTGACAACTATCCAAGAAACCTTTGGCGTCCTCGCCCTCTGCACCGCTGAAAGTTGAAGGTTGAAGTCTACCAAACCTCTCTAATCTACGCTGCTCGTCACCAGGCATGACTGGAACCACATAATCCTGAGCATGTGCAACTGGCTAGGATGGTGGTGCCTCCGGTGTCTGAACTACCGGAATCACCCTCTTGGGTGTACGGGTGGCAGGAATCTGAGTGCCACTCCTGGCCTAAGAAGTAGATACGGCCGTAGTAATTGAGACCGCCTGAGCTAGGCTAGTGCACACTACTAGAATCTGGGTTAAGAATTCTTGAAGGCCAGGAATCACAATATGCACATGGGGTGCATGAGCTGGTCGCGCTGGAGCATCTGCGGCTAGGACCTGATCTGGAATGGCGGGAGGGTCTATAGGTACTTCCCCGGCTGTTGCACGGGCATCACCCCTACCCCTACCACAACCTAAACCCCTCGCGGGCCTAACTGGTGGGTAGTCATCTTGTCTGGTAACCCTATCTGTGGGAGAATGAAACAATTGATGTTTAGTCACAAGAAGCAATGGATTCACACGAAAAGATTCAAGAATGTGAGATTTGTTCTTAAGGGTTTTGCAGCCTCCTCGAAGACAAGTACAGACGTCTTTGTACCGATCTGCATGACATTACTAAACCTGCTCACGACTTGTGAGACCTAGTTAACCTAGGCTCTGATACCAACTTGTCACGACCCAAAACCAAACCGGTCGTGATGGCGTCTATCATGGAACTACGCAATCCCACACACTGTTAAACAATTCTGTTTTTCATTTAAAATTTAGATAATAAGCTTTTTCAAACTGAAATCCTGAATAAAAGAGACGAATGAAAACCAAATGCGGAAAATACAACCCCGACATCAGGTGTCAATAAGTCTCGATACGATACTACAACTATTCTGAAATTTAACAAGACAACATTTATTTGGGAATAGTCAAAATATACAAAAAGGAAGATAGGGATCGAGAATTGCGGGAGTACGATCCAGGAAGCTACCTTGCTATCTCCGATGATGATTTGCAACAGAAATGGTCAACAGCCGCTACCGTAGCCTGGGATACCTAGATCTTCACACAAGGTACAAGGGGTAACGTGAGTACACCAACTCAGTAAGTAACACCGCCAAACTATAGGCTGGTAGGTAGTGACAAGCTCCACCTCAACAATTATAGAAGAATCAATGCATAGACCGTAGGTATGCCTTCAATGAACTAGACAACTCAATTGTTATGATAAATACAGATCTGATGGGTTTAAGATGTATAAATCAACTTCTTATGCATATCAATGCATCAACTGTATGAAATGCAGAATGTGCTCCCACTCTGAAATGCTCATCCACTCAATATTGTATATGGCTCTCACGGCCCAGGGAAGATCCATCTTGGAATATATACATATCTGACAGCAGTCACTCAGTACTGAGGAACAACAATCCAGCCCTATGGAGAAGATACATCTCCCGATAATGATAATAACCTCAGAACCACTGGGTACTGTATATGGCTCACACGAAGCATAGAAGATCCATTCTGAAATATATACACATCATTGACATCAGTAACTCAGTACAGAAGAAGGCCATTCTAGCCTTATGGAAAAGATACATCTCCAGATATAAATGGTTAGGACAAGATCCATGTCCAGGGAAGATCCATCCCTAAATAATATCAATTGCGCTCACTACGCGTGTGTTACATACTCTGGAGGGGCTCCTACAACCCAAGAGCTATCAAATCATCAACATAATTGATGCAGTGTGCAGCCGATCCCATAACTCTCACTCATCATCAGGATCGCGGCCTCACTCAGTCACCATTCTCCGGTGTCACACACACGGGCTCACAATGTCATGAAACTAGCACGAAACAATGATATGATGTGCCATATAATAATATATGAGACGGAGACATGATATTATATGCATAAATAAGACTTAGTACAGAATATTAATGAACTAATGAGATGACATCAAGAAACGACCACTCGAGTCTCAATAGTACGGGCGTGAAGCCATACCAGGATAAATAGCATGATTTACAGCACATTTACTTTGTAACATGATAGAAACACAAATATCACCAAGAAAGAATATCTAAGTGGTGCCATGGAATTAACCAGGACAAATTCCCATGGTGCATGCCCGCATGCTCGCCAATTGTCATATGTGTCACCTCAATTCTAATCACATAACACATAGTTTGAGGTTTCGAACCCTCGGAACAATGTTTGGAATCGTTACTTACCCCAATCAAGCCAAAATCATACTCCGCAATGCCTTTGCCGCTGGACTCGGCCACTAAATGCTCCGAATCTATCCAAGACCAGTATATTATCATCAATACACGCTAAAGGAATGAATTCCACATGAAAATTATCAAATTAGACAAAAAAATGCCCGAATTCGGTCAATCCCGGCCTCGGGCCCATGTCTCAAAATCCGATAAAAATTACAAAACTAGGAAATAAATTCACTCGCAAGTCCAACCATACCGGATTTATCAAAATCCAACTCTGAATCGACATTCAACTCCCAAAATCCATATTATGAAGTTTCTGCAATTTTCTCCAATTCCCCCCCAAATACTAATCAAATGATGAAATTAGTGATATATACAAGTATAGCAAAATCTGAGTTAGAATCACATACCCTGATGAATTTCTTGAAAAGCCTTAGAAAAATCGCCAGAAACTGAGCTCTCTGGGTAAAAAATGTGAAATAAAACCCTTAACCCCGTATTTATAGTGCACCCCTCGGATTCTCACTGCGCCGTCCGCAAACTTTCACCGCCACCGCGCATGCCACACCGTAGTCCGTGAATTTCCTACCACGTTCTGTGCCAATTTTGTGCGGTTCGCACTTCCCTACATCAGAAACCCAACACCAACAATCATCAGTAGCTTTTTCAACAACTAAATTCATCCGCTAACCACCTGAAACACACCCGAGACTCTCGGGACCTCAACCAACCAAGCCAAAACATTCCATAACATCATTCAAATTCGAACCTGTGAATCAATTAAAAGAACGCCAAAACACCAAATCACCTCGGATTTCAAGCCTAAGAATTTATAAACTTCCCAATTCCTCAAATGATTCTTTAAAACTGCTACAATTTATAGAATTCCACTCCGACCCCGATATCAAATTCTCCACTGCCAATCGACAATCTCCAAATTTCCAGTTTCGCCAATTCAAGCCTAATTCTATCAAGGATCTCCAAATTACATTCTGATCACGCTTCTAAGTCCAAAATCACCTAACGGATCTAATGAAACCATAAAAATTCAAATACGAGACCGTTTACTTATAGGTCAACATTTGGTTGTCTTTTCCAACTTAAACTCCTAAATAAGAGACTAAGTGTCCCATTCCACTCCAAAACCAGTATGAACCCAAACCAACCAAACGATGCAATATAATAAAGCTGAACGACTCAAAAGAAGCAGAAAAAGGGAGAAACGAGGCTAGAACTTTCGGAACGATCGGCCGAGTCGTTACATGTATTGTGTTTAATATAAGAGAATTTGTTTAAAAGCTTAAGTATCATGCATGGAAATTTTTTTTTTAAATTCTTATGTTTAAGAAATATTCCGCATGCATATAAGAGAGTATATACGGGTTTGTTTCGCTCGGGCGGGGTGGGGTAGTGTGTGGAGTGTCTGTCACGTGGATCGTGGGTCATGGCAAATTTGGTATCAGGGAACTAGGTTCTAAGTAAATTCCTAGGATATTCGTGGAATCAAATCTAGTAGAGTTCTGTTTATCGGTTTGTTGTGCACCATAATTAGATCGGGAAAGCTTGAAAGACATTATTAGGGCGTCTCATTCTTCCTTCTCACTCTAAATCGTGCGTTAAATCTTGAACCATGATGTGAAATTCCAATCCACATCGAATTTCCGACGAGATCAACAACGAAGAATGATTAGCTTAGCTTGGGATTCAAGTAATGACACTAGCTACTAGGGGATTAGCCAAGAAGGTATTAGTGGACCTCCATTTAAGTATAAAGTCAAAGTTCAAAAATAAATTCAAATTGGTACAACCCGAAGGAGGAATTAGTGGATTAGGATAATTAGCTAAGGGCTAAAATTATGTCCTAATGAAGATGAGATTTGAATATTATTATAGGTCATTGTAACAACATCGAGAATCAATGGAAGTTGTGGCATAAAACAAATAAGGGCATCTTAATAAGAGATGGCTTAAGGATATGTTTAAAATCGCTTGAGGGCAAAGGACAGCCACTTACTGTGAGAGTCACAAATTGTAAAGGACGAGTAGAGTATGAACCTAGTTGGTAAGGGAATAGAAGTCAGCTAAACCAATAAGAAGTGTTAGTTCGACCCGTAGAAATGAGGCATGGTTGGAATAGTAAAGGCATTATTGTGAGAATGTTCTGATAATAAGAATATGATAGATATTTGATTGGACATGTTATGGTCATTATTATATCACATGGGTTAGCAAACGAGTGTATAGAGTATCAAGGCCTATTTTCGAACGATCAAGGCAACCTGAATGACATTAATTGTTAATATCTAGTGTACATATACATGGGAACAATGTAAAGACGCTTACATGGTAAGGGGAAGACACGCCAAGGCACAAGGTACTTGTCTAGTTGAGGTGTATCTCATTTCAACATTAATATATTCATGAAAGATAAAGCCTTGCGAATAGGCCCTAGAACTCTCTTAAGTGTGCCAACATAGCAGTTGGGCGTATATTCATAAAATACTTAAAGATGTTGACTGTGGTCGACGACGTACAAAGCTAAGTTAATGCTTCTAATGGATAGTAAATATAACATGTCTTAATTAAGGCTAAATAGATATGAGAAAAATAACGATACATTCCGGAAGTCGAAGGATTTCAAGGGGTCAAAACATATGTAGTAATGTCTCATGCATCCTAAAGGTACTGTGTTGGGAGAGGGGCTAAGGATATCTCATATAGCATACAAAGGATATCATTGTGTAACTACATGTTCAATTCCATGGGTAGTAGGGGTATTCCCCGAGAATACGCACGCGGGCGTGGTTTAAAAATCCATATGGCATATAAAGATAGACCATGAATTGCTTGCATTTATTGTTGCAAGAAAGGGACTTACTATGAGAAACTGCACAACATTGATATATACATATTTTTCGTGAAGGAGTTGTACTTGTTCAAATAGTTTAGCATGGACTCGAGGCCCCCAAGGCGTCACGATCCAAACCCATGGGCCTCGACGGCCACCCGGTTTCTTACTAAACTGTGTACCAACAAAACATATATTTCTTATTACATCATCATAGGTAAGTGGGCCAGAAGGGGGCTCCATGAGATAACCAGAGTAAACGTGAGGGAATACCTGCCATAGAACGACCCAAGTATTCGTATGCATGACATCTGTCTACAAGCCTCTAAGAGTAGATACTTATTATAAATGTCGGGATACGGCCCCGCCATATCAAATAATAAACATCTAAATCATACTGACCAAACAAGGAACTCCGGAGCAAACGGTGTGCACCAACATCTTCCGCTGAGCTGATAGCCTACTTGGAGGACTCTTGAAGTGTCTATTGGAACCTACGGGAATGGAACACAGCTTCTCCGGGCAAAAGGGATGTCAGTGCAAATAATGTACCAAGTATGTAAGGAACGAAAATTAGTAAATAATAGACATAATAGAAACATGGAGTGAAAGACTCAACGTGTAAGTCTGGATAACTCTGCAAATTATGAAATAATTATAGTTTCATGCATATGAATATGAATGTCATGTTGTGCATAGGTACATGGTGTTCATAACATCATCAAGACTCAGAGGACATCCCATGATATCATCTCGGCCACTGTGGGCAAAATCATCAATGTATACCAGCTAATTAGGTGGTAGTGCGTATACAATGTCGTAACCTTTTCCCATATCCCATATCCTATATACATATATATACATATAAATAGCCGTATATAATTCCACACGGTCATGGGTCAATGTACATGTATAAATGAATGCAATGCATGAGAAGTACATCCATAATATCTCTCGGAACGTTATAAGACCATTATGTCTCTGATTAATATCATGAAATAAACTTTATCAACGTACGTATTTTCTGAGACCCATGAACATATGATATTATAATATGACATGTGGGGAATCAAGAACATAAGCATCTCTAGTATTTCTATGAATAGAGTCATTTATGGAAATTGTGCATTTGCTCGTTTCGTTTATGTCGTACAGATCATGCCAAAAGAAAGAAGGGATAGCCTTAATATACCTGAGTCGATTCTCTTGATAATCCCTCTAACACACATTAATTGCTACAAAACATTCGACGGCAAGATCGGAGTAAGGAAGAATCCGTATGATATCCTTCAGAAAGATTGCACCATAATCCCTTATAATTGCAAAATCTCACGTTGATTAAGATGCTACAAAATCATGTTGAATTGCCACAAAATCTTGTTGAATTTGTTGAAGATGCTAAAATTCCCATCTTACTAAGATGATAAGAAATTTTTTTTTTTAATTCTTGATGAATACCGTAGCTAACACTTTGATATATGAGACCTCTCTTTGAATTAGAGAAATCTTATGCCTTAAATGTTGTGGGACCTACATACTAATGACTAAGACACACAAATTCCTCCAAATGTGCCACCTTTTATGTGACATTAAGAATCACCATTTGCCTTTGATGTATTTCCACGTTGGGAGATGTAAATCAATATTCAAATATTTTTGAATTAAGTATCCACTAATCATTTGGTTAGCTTGTTAATATCCCATTAACCAATACCTAACCAATTACTCACATAATTAAGAATTATCTCAAATTACATAAAATACTACCCACTTTTAAGACACCTTATACTCGTCGCTATCATGGTTATGTGTTACATTGTATGACACTAGTCCATAAATATCAGGTATTATAGCTCACACCATATTTTATACCAAATTACAAAACTTCAACGAAACTTATTTTCTTCCATTTGCTTACCCTCTCTCCTTCACTAATTTACTTTTCGCTTGTTTGAAGTAGCGTAACACTTATAATCTCAAAATAATCTCATTCTCAAGCTTATGTCGATTAACTTATTACGAAACTTTAACGTGCAAATATGTGTTACTTAACGTTCAAAGCTTTCATTTAGTTACTTATAGTGTACTTTCATGTACGAAATATGGGGTGTAACATTATTCCCCCTTTGGAACATTCGTGCTCGAATGTTGACTGATGCACTTATAATTTTTATAACCTATAGCTCTTGCGAATACTTTAGTACTTTCCTTTCCATCCAGGCAACTGTCCTGTGATTAAATCTAAAGGCAAAGACATTCCCCTCTTTATGCCTCTTTCTGATACCACGACTTGTGGTCGGAATCATTCCAATCTGGTAACTCTTGCTACTTTCTGTCATGAAGCTTGTACGACTTTTTCCATATATGTGTGCCTATGCGACTCTTCCCTCCAGCTGTTAGCCAATCTCTAGGCGTCACATTGCATCGTGAAATATTTGAAGTGATTTTTATAACCCACTTGGGGCGATACCATACTTCTATAACCGCATTTCCTATCACCCCAATGTGATTCACCTTATGTGGGTACTTTAATCCTTTACAATTCATGAAATCATTACTTAATCAAAGGCCCAAACGTCATCATTCATCTATCACAATTACACCCTTATTCTAATATCAGGGTAGCATTCCATCTCTTTTAAATGCTACTAGTTTTAAATTCATGTGAGTCTATTCCGGCTATACCGAGATTTCTATAACTTAGAGAAGCCATCAGCTCTCTTGTTTTCATGCGCTTAATCTTAAGGACTTATCTATTCTTGTCACCTTCTCACTTATCATTTCTTATTTTTACTCCTATATTCCGAAAACCTTGTCGCTTTACCATACTTGCTTGCGCCATAGATCTCCTTCTGTTATTTTAGAACATCAAGCGAGACATCACATTGTCTCTAACTCTTCTTTACTCTCTTAACTGGACCACTTCATACATAGAAATCATCGACTGGAAGATATGTCACTGAAGATGCCGTTATCATTCCTTGATACTAAACCCCCTCGCTTTTAGCTTTCTATCTACATTATGGACTATTCAAAACCTTATGTATTGAAGTATATCGTACGTTTCTCACTTTTACCTTACTTACCTTCAAAATATTGCATCACGTCTTCTATCTATTTCACAACCTCCCTTTCACATAGATATATTTCATATCCATAACTTGAAGCTTTAATAAAATACTTGCACCTGGTGCATACACAATCTGGTGAGAGCTTAATACTTACTTCTTATAAGGCTAGTACTTTTCTGACTGGAAGTATCGTAAATCCTTTATAGAATATGGCTACTATACTATATCTCTTGTACTTATGATCTTAAGAGTGATTCTACAATGTCCTCAATCACGCTTTCTACAATTTTATGTGTCCAATAATTAGACTCATGATTACTTTATTGATGTAACTCTTTAGTTTCATCTTCCATCTGATCAGCCTTTATGTAGGCGTAAGCTATCTTCCGATATGCGGCTCATGGTAATACTTTAGCCCTTAATGAACGCTATGGAATATCCAGGACACAATCTTTTAACAATTAAATCCCTTGTCTATGATCTGGACTCAGTTCTTTCTTTTAGCTTATACCATATTCTTCTATGGCTGTATGATTGGCAACATATATGCTGCATGGACAATACTCCAAAATCATAAGTGCGTTCATGATGTAACTAACTCTGGATCTTTTATCGAATAATTCATTATGATCCTTCTCAACTTTCTTTAAATGTAAGCAATTACTTTTTCTGGTCGTTCTACCGCTTATTTCATGAATACTTAGCTTATCTTAGTGCCAACACATATTGGAATTTGGTACAACCCATATGATCTTGAATATCACCTTTTGATTTTTTATTCTTCTTCCCGTTCATAGACACAATAAGGGCCACTTTCTAATGAAGTACATACAATGTTGTTATGAGAATATTATTACAAGACAATTTCTTCTTCAAGTTACTATGCTTAGGTTGAATCCTTTTCCTTATTTCCTCAGCTAGTATTTCATTGTAGTACTTAGGGAGGACCTTCTGACTCTTGTAAAGCCGCGAGTTTAGTACACAGCATTCCCGATAGAATTTTGAATGTCCTGGCTCGCCTATAATTATCTTCAAATACTTCTCTCCATGCCCTTGTGCTTGTATGGTTTCTTATGTACTGATATTTTGACTGTCTTCCTAGTGACATTTTTTTTTATTTCTGTAACACTCATATGGTACCTTTAACTATCCCAACTTATATCTGAATACTCCTCAAGGATTAAAATGTCATAACTGCGAGGTTGAATTCACTATGTTGGGTTCACTATGTTTATCTTGCACGATCTACTGATTTGTTTGTATCCTCTTGTCTAACCATAACTAGGCTCTTCCTGAATCAACTACTAACTACCTGTTGGCCCATTCGCATATCAATACTCCACTTAATATTTCTTGGGTCATTTCCTTTGTCTTAACTTACGTCCCGCACTAGCTCATTGTCTATTAATAATATCTCGGACAGGAACCCTAACTTCCTCTCCTTGACGTCGTGTTTGCATAATGTTCTTGAATCGTCGCATATCAGTGGGATTTGAGTAAGTGCAATCTCATCCTTTATCTCACTTTTATCGCATTCTTCCTTTACTAGTCCACAGTTACTAGAAGCTCTCTAACTTAATGCCACATCACTCCATATTCCCCCTTCAGGGGACTACTTAAGATTTAGTGCTACGATGATCTATGCGTAGATGTTTTACCTCTTCATCATTGGTGTCTTTTCACTTCATCAAGTACCATACTCGCCTTGCGGTATTCCTTATGTACCAAGGATAACAAAATTCCATACTCGTAAGGGTGACACGTAGTATAACATGCACATACAGTCCCTTAAGCTTGACTTTGCTCATATTTCTTGCTTTAGGGAAGCGTCTTCTGGAATGACCATTCTCTGAATTTATCATGAGTCTTCTTTTGTTATCTATTATGTTATTACCCGAACGAAATATGAAATTCTCATGATGTCGATCATTATCAATTCACTTAATCCCCAATTCATGTTTAGTTTACCTTGTTGACTAGTCCATATATGTTTCTATTACTCTGGGTCTAACTTTTACTTTTGGTTATAAGGTTAGAGTCAAAAACTTATTTTTCAAAATGAGGACATGACTTTATGGCCTATATTCTCTTGTTGCCTCGAGGCCTGTCACCTCTAGTATTTTCTTTCACTTGATTATAGACTCAGTAATACTGTCATTTTGTAATCTACCGTTGTCATCCATGTATCATATCTTACTCATAATGCTTCGTTGACTCTCTTCTTATTTTCCGCTAACATTTATGTCTATCACTTTATTCCGAAAAATTCAACGATACATTCTTTTGCTTTTAGCTCCCCTTTGCTCCATCCAGTGTCTCTTCATGTTGCTTAACATTTTCGTTCTACTATGGACGCGAGCCCCATTAAGGTAACATTTTTCCCTTCTACGCTTTCAGTCCATGTCTTTGTAGTACTCATATCTGGTTGTACTATTTAGAGTGCACCATCTGGGTATCTCACAAGGAGATCTATTAGCACATTTGCAATGTCCTTCGGAACTGTTAACTACCGCAAACAATCCATCCAACGTTTTGGGTTACATTAACCCAACATGATCCTAATAGCCGTCCTTCTCTTATACAACTTCTGTTAGCCCCCATAGGACATAAATGAGATGAGTGTAACCAATTGTACATACCTCTATTACTGTTGAAGGTAAGTCAAAAGGCTTATATTCCTCTCCCATTGTAAATACTGATATTCATTAACTCGGTAAATATTCCTCGTACCCTTCTTCATCTTGCTTTTTTTACTTGTTGAAACTTATACATTCTAAATCTCTCATTGTCTTTCACCACAGAGTTTGATAGATATTCCTGCCTTAAGGCTCCTATGAAGAGGCTTACACGTCGTAGTACATAGATGATCGACTGAAGACCTTACATTTACTTATCATATGCATCATGAAAAATTTAGTTCCTCTTACCCGACTCTTCAATAGCCACATTCAATCTCTTACCAACCGTCTTTCTAGATGTAGGCATCGTCGTATTATGAATAAGATAGAGTTTAGGAAATTGAGTTCTTACAACAGAGCTCTACCACATGATATAGAGTAAGAAGAAATAGTGATAGTCCTAAATGCCATATAACCTCCTACTAATAAGTGTGGTGCACACAGCACCCATAAACAAGACTCTACTAAACATGGCTTGTAGATTCCCTAGGACAGAACTGCTATGATACCACTTTTTTCACGACCCAAACCGATGAGCCGCGACGGGCACCCGGTGCCTTACTGAATCGTGTACTAACGTAATGTATCTTTATTATTACATGATTGTAGGTAATTGTTCCAGAAGGGGCACCATGAGATAACTAGAGTACACGTGAGGGAATATATGACATCGAACGACCCAACCCGATATAGAAACTCATACATGTGACATATGGGCCTATAAGTCCAATGTTCTCCATTATATACTTAAAATATAGGCCAAAAAGGCCATACAAGTATCCGTATACATGATATCTTTCTACAAGCCTCTAACAGTACATACTTATTATAAAGGTCGGGACAGGGCCCCGTCATACCAAACAATACACGTCTAAATCATACTGACCAAACAATCAACTCCATAGAAAATGGAGTGCACCAACATTTTCTGCTGAGTTGATAGCCTACTTGGAGGACTCTCGACCTATCTATCGGGACCTAAAGGAGTGAAACGCAGTGTCCCCAGACAAAATGGGCATCAGTTAAATAATGTACCGAGTATGTAAGGAATGATAATCAGTAAATAATAGACACGAGAGAAACATGGAGTAAAAGACTCGACATATAAGTCTGGATAACTATGCAAATCATGAAATACATATTGTGTCAGGCATATGCGTATGAATGTCATGTCGTGCATAAGTACATGTGTTAATAATATCATCAAGCCCTTGAGGGCATCCCATCATATCATTCGGCGACGGTGGGAAAAATCATCAATGTATACCAGCTGATCAGGTGGTGGTGTCTATATAATGTCAGAACCTTTTCCCATATCCCATATATATAGATATATATATATATATATGCGTACATATAAATACGTATATATAATGCCATCTTATCATGGGTCAATGTACATGTATAAATAAATGCAATGCATGAGAAGAACATCCAAAAAATATCTCAGAACGTCAAAAGACCATTATGTGTTAGATTAATATCACGAAACAACTTTTATCAACGTACATATTTTCTGAGACCCATGAACATATGATAGAATAATATGTCACATGGGGAATCAAGAAATTAAGCATCTGTAGTATTTATATGAATAGTGTCATTTATGGAAATTGTTCATTTTCTCGTTTCGTTTGTGTCGTATAGATCATGCCAAAAGAAATAAGGGATAGCCTTAACATACCTGAGTCGATTCTCTTGATAATCCCTCTAAAACACATTAATTGCGACAAAACATGTGACGGCAAGATCGGAGTAGGGAAAAATCCGTACGCTATTCTTGAGAAATATTGCACCGTACTCCCTTATAAATGCAAAATCTCACGTTGCTTGAGATGCTACATAATCATGTTGAATTCCCATGAAATCTTGTTTAATTTGTTGAAGATGCTAAAATTCCCACATTACTAAGTTGATAAGGAAATTTGTGATTGAATTCTTGTTGAAGATCGTAGCTAGCATTTTGATATATGAGACCTCTCTTTGAATTAGACAAAATATTATGCCTTGAATGGTGTGGGCCCCATATACTAATGATTAAGCCACAAAAATTACTCTAAATGTACCACCTTTTATGTGACTTGAAGAATCAGCATTTGGCTTTGATGTGTTGCCACGTTGGGAGATGTAAATCTTTATCAAAATATTTGAATTAATTATCCACTAGTTATTTGATTAACTTTTCAATCTCTCTTTACTTAAACTACTATCCACTTTTAACATACCTTATACCCCTAACTATCATGGTCACATGTTACCTTGTATGACACAAGTCCATAAATACCGGGTATTATAGGTCGGACTGTATTTTATCTCAAATAGCAAAACTTCAATGAAACTCATTTTATTCGATTCTCTTACCCTCTCTCCTTCACGAATTGTCATGACCCCAAATCCAAAGCAGTCGTGATGGCGCCTATTGTAGAACTAGGCCAGTCGAATCTACACTCAAATAATAAATAATCTTTCTTTTTAGCTCCTTACTAAACTGATAACCCATAAAGGTTTCATTTAAACATTTTAAAACGGATAAAGCTACCCCGAATGTTAAATACAATCCCGAGATCCCGGAATCACTGGTCAGGAGCACCTACAAAAAATATACAACTCCGGAAACTAAACTCTATAATAGTAAGCAGGAGAGAGCAGGGTTGAGGACGCGTGCAACTACCTCGCAAAATCTCCTAGAAGTCTCTAGTACAGATACACAACTCCCTCTGTCGTAGCAGCTGGATCTCCACACAAGGTGCAGGGAATAATGTGAGTACGCCAACTCAGTAGTAATGAAAATAAATCTGGTCAAGCAGTGTGAAACACATAAAGTCAAATCATCATTTCACAATAAGCACAGTCTTTCTCTCCAACAGTGTATACGCTAAATCATTACGCTTAAAAGCCGTTTTAAGTAAAATTCATTTGGGAATATACTTGCCAACAATTTCAACATAACTTTCAAGAAGTTTAGTGTAAAAATGATAAAAATCATAAAAAGCCTCTCGTGGAAAACATATTTCATAAGTTCATAGTGAAAGTGGTAAAATCATTAGTAGCCCATCAGGAAAAGCATGTATCAGAAACTGCCCCTCGGGCATAACAACACTCAGAATCAGCCCCTCAAGCATACCTCACAGTCACTCATAATCATCCCCTCAGCACTCGGCACTCAACACTCGACACTCGCACTCAGTCGGTACCTGCGCTCACTAGGGATGTCTACAAAATCCGGAGGGGCTCCTTCAGCCCAAGTGCTAATATCAAGCCACCTCGTGGCATATCATATCCTCACAATCAGGCCCTCGGCCTCACTAAGTTAGCAAGTCTCGAAAAGACCTTCGGGCTATCAGTAGAACGGGGTACTCGACCCAAAAACATCATTTTATATCTCAAAACAGTGTAAATAAGGTTGAGTTTCGAAATCAGCTAAACATAATACGACTGAGTGTAAATCATAAATCAACAAAGTGAGGAAAAACAATAAAATCCCCCAAGGGGTCTAAACAGTTCTGCACAAGGCCCCAAACATGGCTTACAGCCTAAATATAACCATAGTCTGAAAACACGATTTAACATATGATTTAAAAGTAAATACGCAACTTAATAGTTTCCACGGGAAGGACCAATTCAAAATCCCCAAGTAGTGCACGCCATACACTCGTCATCCAGCATGTGTGCCACTCCAAAAATAGAAAGAAAATACGATGTCCGGGCTTTCATACTCTCAGGACAAGATTTATAGTCATTACTTACTTGATACCGGCCCATATACTAATCTGCGATGCTCTTGCCTCTCGAATAGGCTACCGATTTCTCTGAATCTAACCAAAACCATATGAATATCATCAATATATGCTAAAGGAACAAATCCCATTAGAAAATTATCAAATTTAACCAAAATTCCCGAAATTGCCAAACCCGGCCCCGAGCCCATGTCTCAGATTTCTATAAAGATCACATCACAAGAATCCTCATCCATTACCGAGTCTATACATACCAAGAACATCAACAACGGATCAAAATAGCCCCTTCAATTACTCAATTAAAGTCCCAACTTCTAATGCCCTAACTTCCCCAATTTTGAGTTTAAATCAAACCAATTTCAGGTTTAGTTACTTATAAACAACATAGAATAGATATATGAAGTCAAAAATCTTACCTCCAAGTGTTCCCTTATGATTCCCTCTTTAAACTCTCTCAAAATCTTCAAATCCGTCCACGAATGGTGAAAAGTGGGCTAAATCTCGCGGATATGACTTTTTGAAGTACACTGCATAGGCTCCTAGTTCCTTAACTGTGATCGCGCCACGTGCCATGCGATCGTGAAGCACAAAGCATCAGCCCCACAATTAACTCTATATGATCGCGTAATAGCCCATTCGATCGCGAAGCTTTACCTTCACAACTCGAGCCATCGCGTCTCTCCCCATGCGATCGCGCTTAACAAAACCTTCCACTCCTCACCAGCTCACTCTCCTCTATGCGGACGCGACCCTGGGCACGTGTTCGCGTACCACAACATTACAGTCCCACGTGATCGCAACCTGACCTCAGCGATCGCATAGAGCAATCTTTCACCCCTGTCCAAGCTGGCCTACGCGATTGCGAAGAGCAAAAATACCTGCATCAAAACAACTTTCTCAAAAATCCATAAATAGATCTGTTAACAACCCGAAATTCACCCGAGGCCCTCGGGACCTCAACCAATAATACCAACCCATCACATAACCTCATTCAAAGTTAGTCGAGCCTTCGAAACACCCAAAAAAATGCCAAAACACCAAAATCATATCGGATTCAATCCTATGAACTTTGAGATTTCTAAATTTCACAAAAGATGCTAAACCATCCAAAACACTTCCGATTGACCTGAAATTTGCACACACATCCATAATGACACTACAAATTTGTTCCGACCTCTTTAAATTCCATTCTGACATCGATAGCTAATTTTTCACTGCCGACCGGAAATCGCCAAAAACTAACTTTAGCCAATTCAAGCCTAATCCTACACCAGACATCAAAACCACATTTAGAACACACTCCTAAGTCAAAAATAACCTAACGAATCTATCCGAACCATAAAATCTACATTCAGAAGTCGTTTACCAGTATGTCAACTTCCAGTTGACTTTTTCAATTATTGAACCAAGTTAAGAGACTAAGTGTCTCATTTTTATCCAAAAATTTGCTCTGAACCCGAGCCAAGCGATCTAACACGACATAATGAAACTGAACCACATATAATGAAACAGAGACGGGGGAAACGGGGCTATAACTCTCGGAACGACCGGCCAGGTCGTTACATCCTCCCCCACTCAAACATATGTTTGTCCTCGAACGTGACAAGAGTTGTCCTCCAATACCATCAAACTACCGCGTAGCCGCACCATGCACATACCCAGGGGGTGATCCCACGTCACCCTATCCCATAATGGTCCGATAGCACCACACCATTGAAATTATAAAATCCAACCTAACCGATAAACCTTAGAATAAAATTTCCACTTCTGAAATATTACAGGATCAAAATTCCATAAATGTAAACTGAATAAGTGTGAACACGCTGTATCGAGCCATATCCGTAACCCACGATGCAATCACACAATATACCACATGACTCAAACACCCGTGGTGATAACTCCTAATCACAATAGCTACTTAAAACAACCCAATATCAGTACATAACCTCTTATCAAGCAATGCCTCGCCGATGAGGAAAGAAACACATAGAAACTAGAAACCATTCCTCCGATCAGTCAGACATGAAGCTCCCCCTTCCCAAATAGGATTTATAGCATATTTCTAAGCCGACTCTCTATATTTATGCTTCTAACTATGCAGTAGTCAATTCTTACAGTATTCATTCTAGGTCGAATGACCTCTTCTCATCCAACACGACAACTCTGATGACATGACACATCAATACAATTTAAAGCCACAATATGTGCCACTTGTGCACTCAATAGAAACATCCTAATGTAATAAAATTACATAAAAGATTCACACGATAGGACCATTCGCTATACTTAACAAGTACCATCAAACAACCACACCGAGAGTCTGGTACACATCATAAAACCAAAACACGCAAATCTGAAACCAAGGATACTACCTCTACTTAACGCCGCTACAAAGCGTGATCCCATCCAAACGCTGGTCCACATGACATACTCCAAGACACCTTGCTCAAAATCAATAACCATGCAAAATTCGAAATCAAATAATTAAAGTGCATTCCCATAACCACGGGAAAATCGGACGATACCATGCCACACGAATTAGAAATAACATAACAATACGCCTCAATCCCGCAATACCCAACTACTTACCATACTCAAACCCCCCTATAAATGCCAAATAAATCTGTACCATATGTGCATATAACCAATATTCACCACTCCCCGCAACACCGAAGATTAAATCATAAATCACTCAAGAACACGAATAAAATCAACGACGGTCAAATGGTACATCCCTCAACAATAGCAATTCGGAGTCAACAATTCTTACCCGGTGCAGAACACACACCCATACTGACCTACCAATAACCCTAAATAAACTCTGGACGCTCACAACAGATAGATAACTCTCTGAAGGTTCACAATTACTAAATCATGGCATTTACTAAAATATGACTAGCTTTGCCTTCATCTTCGCAGTTCACTACCACAAAATGACATGTTTACGATAACTCTCAATCTCGAAGACCATAAAGCGCCCAAATTACCATATCTGATCTCAACTCCTTAGCTCGAATATCTAATACATACCTAATACTCAATCATCCCACGATGGATACCCCTATAATTCTTCCTTGTCACCAAGCAACCGTGAATATCAGCAGTCGATCCAACAAGAGAGCGTCGCAATACCAATGAAGCACCTTTAACTCCACACATTTCCCGTTCTAAAATGTGTACCCTGATAAGGCCACCAAAAAGTGATATCATCTACCTAGTCATCTGAAACTGCCGATGATGTCTAAGAAATATTGTCCTCCCTTCCAGAACTGAACTGATACCTCACACATGCATTCTCAGTCTCTACACCACATACCGCATACACCATGCCATCCTATGATAAATATGAGAACTTCATAATCCCTTACGGCGCACAAGAAACTACGTACTGAACTCGCCAAGAACTTTTCATTTGATCCCATCTAGATGCAAAAATCTGTATACATCATAAGCTCTTCCGGCTAGCGGAAACTATACATTTCTAACCGTGGAAGAAACCATCAGGAACTATCTGAAGTCGATTTGTACAACACCAAACCGTCAAGATGGAATCCTTATAACCCAACCAAGGTACGCATGTCACCAAAACCCAAGAGCATTGCTAAGAAACACCTGTAAAAACTCATTACCTCGTGAACACCCAAAGAACTAATCATATCCTTTTACTATGCCGATCCGACCTACCACCAAGCTATCCTATTAATCCAAGTTCCTTCTGGATTACCTTCGAATTGATACCTCTCATGGCCATAATACCACAATTCTCAACCCATACTCGCCACATGAGACCCAAACATGAAACGATACCGTTTAAGGCTCATAAGCCGCTGAATACCCTCTCAAATATCCCCAGAAGTACACATTCAAAATACTTATCCTGAAGAGACTTCCTGCGAATCTAAAGCCATTACCTTCACCTTCCTGATACTGATATGTAGAATCCATGATAATGTAGAATTGCAACAAGTCTTGAAACCCTCCAACGTAAATCTCAGTTCTAGCCCAAAACACACCTTGAAGAATCCCAATTGCTATGTTTAACCTTGAATCCGTCAGATCCATTATGGAGAGTCATCCAATATACACAAATCTCGATTACACTGATCAAGCAGACAGAACGACCTGACCCCGTTTGCACAGCAACATACTAGGAAAGTAATCCACATACTCAGCAACAAGCAAATTCATGCACTGCACCCAGTACACCTTATACAATTACAACTCAATCATTCAATAGAACTCGCCTACCTATTGAGTACATTACAACCTGTATAGGAAAACTTCCATTACCCGATTCATTCAGAGACTCCACCTCTGCATGTCATAACTGATCCACCAATATACCTTGAACTAAAACCAATACAACACACAATCGTGCAATCAACTTATCATTAACAGACTCCCCCACTTGGCTCAAAGGCAACGATCAAGACAAACAATAACTCACAATGCCCATACGCTATCACTGCCACCATACTGCAGTGAGATTCGACTAAATCCTTCACAAGATCATAATAATACAACCCGTCTAACAGCTCAAGTCATCACCAAACTTCGCATTCACCATTGTAATAGTCATGCCAACTTGTGCAAGCGATCTAAACTCAAATTACAACATATATCATTTACTGGTAAAAGAGAACTTACTTCAAAACAACATAAGAATCACACAATCTCAGGACACTGCATGGGAAATAGCCCTTCCTGCTTAGCCTCAAACTGATCTCTCTCTCTATACCCTTCTGAAACTCATAGCTAATATGCATTCACTTTATCCTTCTACATCTAAACACAACAAACTCCTACCCTCGAGGCATCACAATACGCGGTATAAGAACCTGATGGTGATGGCAGAACTAATACGGGAGTTTTGGTAAAAGAAATCTTGAGCTTCTGGAAGCTCTCTCCACACTCGTCGGAAAACCCGAATACCCTGACTAGATACCACGTGCCCTAAGGATGCTACTGAACTGATCCAAGAATTCACATTTGGAGCACTTTGCATAAAGCTCCTCCTCCATCAAATTCTATAATACCCTTCTCAAATGTTGAGTACGCTCTTTCTGGCCACGTGAGTACACCATGATGCTATCATTTAATACAATAACGAATGAGTATAAATACCGCTGGAATACATCGTTAATCAAATACATAAACGGTACTGGGGCATTGGTTAGCTCAAAAGACATCACCAAGAACTCATAACACAACATAAATATCCGCTTCACTCCACAACTAAACAACATAAGAGGTCTTCCAATATACTCATAGCTTGAAGCCATATGCCAAATCGAGAAAAGAATCAAACACCCAATAGTTCTTTCTGCATTTCCAGCCAATCCTTTTGTCACGATCAAACAATATGAACACATATCACTCTCACCACATAGACATCCAGTCATAAAGTCCAATCAATAAGGACACCAACAAACATATAAGTCTCCAAATGCACGGATCACACAATAAAAATCTTAGCACCCAAGCAACCGAATCAACCTGGCCTCATGTCCTCCAGGCTGGCCCATCATCAACATGCTGAAGTAACATCTCATCCATTGAAGTCACAAGCCATCGATGCATAGCTGATACCAAGCGCTCAAGTGCGCATTCGAATACGTAGAAGTAATTCATGACTTACGATTTTGGCTGAATAAAATGCATTCACACGGCAAGAATAAAATAATGTGAGATTTTACTAAGGGTTCTTGTAGCCTCTCGAAGATAAGTACAGACGTCTCTGTACCGATCCGCAAAACTCTACTAAACTTGCTCATGACCGGTGAGTCCTATGTAACCTACGCTTTGATACCAACTTCTCACGACCCCAAATCTAAACCAGTCATGATGGCGCATATAGTGGAAATAGGCCAGTCGAATCCACACTCAATTCGTAAATAATCTTTCATTTATATACTTACTAAACTGATAACCCATAAATGTTCCGTTTAAACATTTTAAAACGGATAAAGCTACACCAAAATTTAAATAAAATCCCGAGATCCCTGAGTCACTAGTCATGAGCATCTACAGAAAATATACAAAGGTGTAAAATAAACTATATAATAGTAAGCATGAGAGAGTAGGGTTGCGGACGCGTGAAGCTACCTCGCAAAATCTCTTATACACATCTCATTCTGCCCTAGCACCTGGGTCTGCACACAAGGTGCAGGGAGTAAAGTGAATACTCCAACTCAGTAGTAATGAAAATAAATCAGGTATGATCAGTAAGAAACACATAAATTCAAATCATCATTTCACAATAAGCACGATCTTTCTTTCCAATGATGTATACGTTAAATTATCACGCTTAAAAGCCATTTTTAGTAAAAATCATTTGGGAATATACTTGCCAACAGTTTCAACATATGTTTCAAGAAGTTTAGTGTAAAAAAATAAAAATCATAAAAAGCCTCTCGAGCAAAACATATTTCATAAGCTTAGAGTGAAAGTGGTAAAATCATAAGTAGCCTCTCGGGCAAAACATGTATCAGAAACTGCCCCTCGGGCATAACATCACTAAGAATCAGCCCCTCCGGCATACCTCACAGTCACTCATAATCAGCCCGTTGGGCAACCTTACAGTTAGTCATACCTCCCAATGACTCATCACTCGGCACTCGCCATTCGCACTCCGTAGGTACCTGCGCTCACTGGGGTGTGTAAAGACTCCAGAGAGGCTCCTTCAGCCCAAGTGCTAATATCAAGCCACCTCATGGAATATCATATCCTCACAATCAGGCCCTCGGCCTCACTAAGTCAGCAACTCTAGAAAAGCCCCTCGGGCTATCAGTATAACGGGGTACTCGACCCAAAAACATCATTTTATATCTCAAAATAGTGTAAATAAGGTTGTGTTTTAAAATCAGTTAAACATAATACGGTTGACTATAAATAATAAATCAACAAAGTGAGGAAAAACAATAAAATCTCCCAAGGTGTCTAAACAGGTCGGCACAAGGCCCCAAACATGGCTTACAGCCCAAATATAACCATAGTCCGAGACACGATTTAACATATGATTTAAAAGTAAATACGCAACTAAATAGTTGCCACGGGAAGGACCAAGCCAAAATTCCCAAGTAGTGCACGCCACACACTCGTCATCCAGCATGTGCGCCACTCGAAAAATACTGAGAAAATACGAAACCCAGGGTCTCATACCCTCAGGACAAGATTTATAGTCATTACTTACCTCAAACCTGCCAAAAATACTAATATGCGATGCTCTTGCCTCTCGAATCGGCTCCTGATTGCTCTGAATCTAATCAAAACCATATTAATATCATCAATATACGCTATAGCAACAAAGCCCACTAAAAAATTATCAATTTAACAAAATTTCCCGAAATAGGCCAAACCCGTCCCCCGAGCCCACGTCTCGGAATTTTATAAAAATCACATCAAAATAATTCTCAACCTTTCCCAAGTCTACACATACCAAGAACTTCAAAATCAGACCACAATAGACCTTTCAATTACGCAACTAATGTTCAAACTTCTCATGCCCTAACTTGCCCAATTTTGCGTTTAAATCCAACTAATTTCAGGTTTAATTACTTAGAAAACAACATAGAATCGAGTTATGAAGTCAAAAATCTTATCTCCAAGTGTTTCCCCTTTGATTCCCTGCTAAAAATCTCTCCAAAGCTTCAAATCCGTCCATAAATGGTGAAAAATGGGCTAAAACTCGTGGATATGGCTTTTTAAAGCACACTGCCCAGGCCCCTAATTCCTTAATCGCGATCGCAGCACGTGCCACGGGATCGCCAAGCATAAAAAGTCAGCCCCACAAAAGTTAACGACGTAAACATGAGAAGGGATTATCTTTGAGATGATAAGAAGTTAATCCTATTGATCTTAAATGACACAACAGTGTATAAGAGTGATTAACACGTATTAGAAGTTACACGAATCAAGGATGTTGTAACTCGTAATTTTGGGTAAACCCAGGGGTGCTTGATATTATCATGAGGTCATGTTTGAAGATATTTGAAGCATATAATATCATTATCATAGTCTTGAAGTCAAACAAGTTATGAAACAAAAGTCGACAAGAGTTGTCGCAACTTAGGTTCATAGTTTTACTTAAACATTACGTCAAATTTTATGAAACCTTTCTTCCAATCTACTTGGAATTACAGGGTGACTACCCACGAAATTGAAGATCTATGACTCTGGTTTCCAACTCATTAAACCGCTTATCAATACGACATTGGAGTACAGATATATAGACATTTTCTCGAGACTGCACAAGCTGCTAGGTGACAAGTAGGTGGGTCACCTACTTGGTTAAATGATAGCCCAAAAAGAGGCAATTTCGGGTGGTCCAAAGAGCAAATTAAAAGGCTTATCTCCTGCAATATATCCCTCATTATATTTCACAAATAACCAGCCCTAAACCTATGCAAACTTCCTCCAAAATATTATCCATAAACCCTAATTGATTTTCCCTCTCTTTCAAGTTCAAATTGGGGGTAAACCCTAGAGTTTGAAGAACCAAAATAAGGGCTGAGTTATCCAGCAAGTAAGGTGTGTTTAATGCTCTCTTGTAAGAACTCACGGGACGGTGATCGGAAGCCGTGAGTTCGAGTTATTCACTCTTAGCAGACTGTTTTGCAGACTATTTTGTGTTGCTATTGGGCTGCATGTTTTACTACTATATTGTGGAGTTTTAGAGGATGAAGGGTGTGGATAAACACCATATATATGTAGGGTTGTGGGATGGTCTTTCGTCGTAACTTTCCAGGGTCGTTTGACACAACTACGGTGGTCGTCTTATGTATGAAGTTATTAGGTTGTGTGTGGACTGTTTTGGGAGTCCCAATTTGATTATTATTGATGCTGTTTGGGCTATTTGGTGATTGTTTTGACTTGTGTGAAGTCATATATATGGGGGCGGTGCTGTCTGTTTCATCGTAAAATAGGTTGTGGTCGATACACAATAGTTATGACGCTTAAATGATAATGATAGTGTCGTTTCTCTTATTGTAGACCAAGAAGTTGTGATAATTGCGTAGGTTGGAAGTGGGGCAGTATATACAAGGTATGTGAGGCTATACGTTTCCTTCTTTTGCACGACTCCAATTGTACATAATGCAATCAACGAGCTTCCAAAGATACTCTACTGTTAGAAGCTAGCAGTACTTACATTGGTTCCCTTTTTATGGAACAATTGATGTTGAGGTTGCTCCTCTTATTCTTGCGTTATCGATGTTGTTGGTACATCCTGATTCTTATAATATTCGTGATGAAGAGTTAATCCTAATAATGTGTACTGAGAATATTAACCGTACGTAACTCTTAAATGTTCAAAACACGATTCCAATGAGTCATACATGCATTATATATATGTATCTATTTTACTCTACCGAGCCGTACTATAGTCGGTCGGGTATGGAACCTATTGTGAAACCACTGATCAGTTGGGTTTACCGAGTCCTCTTTGAGGCTGGGTATGATATGATGATGATGATTCCCACAGAGGTGGATGTTGATACGATGATGATGATTCCCACATAGGCAGATGTTTTTAAAAGATTATGTATATATATATACCATGCATTTCATGTTAATGTCTCTTCGAAGCACTCATATGTTACAGGTTGTATCTTTTCTACCTCTCTTTCCATTATTTTTCATATTTATAGTGGCTTGCCTTGCATACTTAGTACATTATTCGTACTGACGTCCTTTTTATTTGTGGATGCTGCATGTCGTGCTGCAGGTCATGATAGACAGGTAGACGTAGTTCCCCCACTACAATAGGCTTTCCAGTTCAACGGTTATAGGCGAGATCCCTTCTCCGGACTTGCCGTGGTCTTGGTATGTATTTTTGTTATAGATATTATGGGTATGTCAGGGCCCTGTTTTGGCTATGCTGCATTACTTATGCTCCTTTAAAGGCTCATAGACAGGTGTCAACTTATGTATAGTTTGGTATGCCTTGTCAGATGATTTCTGTTGTATAGTCTTTCATGGAAGTGTGGTAGCTCCTAACTTATATGTCGTTTCTTGGTTGTCTTGTTATCCCATGTTATCCATGTTAATTCCATTATCTATCATTGTTTGGTGTTCATAATCCATATCTACCACTTATATTGATCTCGTCGGCCCTTAAAGATAATAAGAAGATTAGATAAAATGTACGTTGGTGCTCGACAAGTATGGCCCCGGTACTAGTCATGATCCTACAATTTGGGTCGTGACAAACTTGGTACCAGAGCCAGTCTGTCATAAGGGTTGTCTATGAGCCATGTCTAGTGGAGTCTTGATTATGGATGTGTAGCGCGCCACATTTATAATCAGGAGACTACCTGACATCTAGGATTGTTAACTTCTTCATAAATCTAGATCGTGTGTAGAGTTGAGTCTTTAGTGTTGTATATAATATTAACTTTGTTTTCTTTCAGCAATGCCTTCGACTAGGAAGGAAGCGATTAGTAGACGACTTGATATAGCTGTGGGAGAGGGTACTAGTCAGGTGCCTCAAGCTAGAGCATGCCAAAGTGAGGTTAAGAGTGAGATGTCGTCTAATACCTCATCTACTCCGTCTCATCCAGAGGATATTAAGAGGAACCCAACACCATCTGTTCCTCCGTCTGGCCCTACAGAGCAGGATATGCGGAGTGGGATACAGTTGTTTACTAGCCTTGTAGCTGCTCAGGCTCAAAGGCAGAATACTAGTGTTGTTAATAAAACGGATAGTACAACAGTTCGTGATTTTATTAATCTACACCCTCCAGTGTTTACCGGATCAGACCCCAAGGAGGACCCACAGACTTTTATTGACCAGGTTCATTATACACTACAGGTTATGCATGCTACAGATACAGAGGCAGTAGAGTTGGCTTCATATCAGTTACGGGATTTGACAGTTTTATGGTATGATAGTTGGGAGAGATCCAGGGGTCTGAATTCCCCTCCAGCTGTGTATAAGGAATTTTTGAGGCATTTCTTTGTCACTATTTTCCCGTTGATATATGACAAGCTAGAGCTGATAATTTGTTGAACCTTAGACAAGGTAATATGAGTGTGCGAGAGTATATCATGCAGTTTGATTCTTTAGCAAGGTATGCTCCTCATACGGTGGCCGAGATTAGTGATAAGGTCCATATGTTCGTGAACGATTTGGGACAACATCTGATAAATGAGTGCACGACAACCTCCTTGGTGGAGGGCATGGATATTTCCCGTATTCAGGCTTATACTCAGACTCTAGAGGATCGTAAGCGCCAACAAAGGGCGGATAGGGAGCAAGATAGGGGCCAACATAAGAGTGCTAGTTTTGTAGGTTATTCTCATGACTTCAGAGGTATTGTTAGGCCCCAGTTTTTGAGGAGTTCGGCCCCACCTGTAGCTAGTGCTCCTCCACAGCTTCTGAGGCCTCGGTATGATCAATTTACCTATTCTGGTCTAGGTCAGAGTTCTCGGGCATCAGGCTCGCAATATCATAGGGATAATAGTCAGACGAGACTCCCAACACCCCATTATGATCAGTGTGGCAAGGCCCACTTTGGACTGTGCCGTCGAGGTCTTGATGCATGCTATTCTTGCGGACAACCTGGCCTTATGAAGCGGGATTGTCCTAAGAGAGAAGGCAGTGGTATGGCTCAGCCAACTGGATCTGTGTTTGGTTCTTCCTCATCAGTTCGACCTCCATCATAGGGTTTTCAGTAGTCGACATGTCTTGGTAAAGGTAGAGGTGCACTGTCGAGTTTGAATCTCAAAACCAAACCTGTGCTCTAGTAGGTCGACAGGATCTCGAGTCGTCTCATGATGTTGTTACAGGTATATTGTCTGTCTTTTCTTACGATGTATATGCGTTGATTGAGCCGGGATCTACATTATAATATGTTACACCTTTTGTGGCTAATAAGTTTGGCGTTGAACCTGGATTGATAAGTAAACCACTTGCGGTATCTACTCCGTAGGAGATTCTGTGATTGCTAGAAGGACATATCTTGATGTGTTCGTGATTGTATTCATTGATGGCATTTTGGTGTATTCTCGTTTGGAGGCGAAACATGCGAGGCACATGCGGATAGTATTGCAGACACTTCAGGATCGTAAGTAATATGATAAGCTCTCCAAATGTGAATTTTGGTTGTACTCAGTAGCATTCCTTGATCATGTGATATCTGGCGAGGGTATTAGTGTCGACACTCAAAAGATCTATGCAGTAAAGAATTGGCCGAAACCTCCAACACCATCAAAACTCTGCAGCTTCATGGGGCTAGCAGGATATTATAGGCTATTTGTAGAAGGGTTTTCCTCTATATCATCACCATTGACTATGTTAACACAAAAAGCTACTAAGTTCCAGTGGTCTGACGCTTGGGAATGAAATTTTCAGGAGTTAAAGAATCGACTGACATCTGCGCCAATGCTCAGTCTCCCACAAGGAACAGAAGGTTATGTGGTATATTGTGATGCCTCCGGTATAGGTTAGGGGTGCATATTTATGAAACATCGGAAGGTGATTTCTTATTCATCAAGACAATTGAAGAATCATGAAAAGAATTACCCGACCTATGATTTGGAATTGGCTGCAGTAATATATGGTTTGAAGATATGGCGGCACTACTTGTACGGCATCCATGTTGACATCTACACAGATCACAAGAGTTTACAATACATCTTCAAGCAGAAGGAGTTGAATTTGACGCAGCGTAGGTGGCTTGAATTACTGAAAGATTACGATGTCAAAATATTGTACCATCCCGGTAATGCCAATGTTGTGGCAGACGCTCCCAGTCGTAAATCAATGGGAAGCTTAGTACAAATTGAGGCAAGTAGACATGTGTTGACTAATGAGCTTCATCGGCTAGCGAATATGATGATTAGATTGTTAGACTCTGATGAAGGGGGTTACTGTACATAATACATCTGAATCATCTTTAGTAGCCGAGGTAAAATCATGGCAATATAAATATCCTACCCTAGTACGATTTAGAGAGAGCATTCAACAGTGTAAAATTACAGCTTTTGAGATCGGAGCAGATGGGGAACTGAGATACCAGGGCCAGTTATGTGTGCCTGATGTGGCAGGGTTAAAACAGAAGATTATGATTGAGATTCACCAATCCCGATATTCTATCCATCCCGGCTGGAGAAAGATGTATCGTGATGTTAAGGAGCAGTATTGGTGGGATAACATGAAGAGGTCTATTGCGGAATTTTTAGCCTAGTGTCCTAATTGTCCACAAGTAAAAATCGAACATCAGAAACCCAGGGGATTGCTTCAGAATATAGAGATTCCGACCTGGAAATGGGAGGTCATTAATATGGACTTCATTATTTGATTGCCTTGCTCTTATCATAAGTTTCACTCCATATGGGTGATAGTTGATCGACTTAAAATGTGCCCATTTTCTTCCAGTTAAGACATTTTGCATAACTGAAGATTATGCAAAGTTGAATATCAAGGAGATTGTTAGGATTCAAGGTGTACCGATATCTATTATATCAGACTGAGGAGCGCAATTTGTGGCTAACTTTTGGAAGTCTATTTCGAAGGGTTTAGGCACACAAGTGAATCTCAGCATTACATTCCATCCACAGACTAACGGACAAGCTGAACGTCCCATTCAAACACTTGAAGGTATGCTATGAGCATGTGTTCTGGATTTCATGTAGAATTGGGTTGACGATCTTCCACTTATAGAACTTGCCTACGATAATAGCTATCATTTCAGTATTAAAATGGCCCCGTACGAGGCACTATATGGGAGGATATTTAGATCACCACTTGGATGGTTTGAAGTCGGTGAAACAGACCTATATGGTCCATATTTGATTCACCAAGCCATTGAGAAGGTTAAACTGATACAAGAGCGGCTAAATATGGCACAAAGTAGGCAACAATCTTATTCTGATGTTTGACGTCGTGATTTGGAGTTCGAGGTTAAGGATTGGGTTTTCCTGAGGATATCCCTGATAAATGGTATTATGCATTTTTGGAAGAAGGGTAAGTTGAGTCAATGGTATATCGGTCCGCACAAAATTCTCTAACGAATTGGACAGGTTGCTTATGTTAGAATTACCATCCGAATCGGAATTTGTCCACCCGGTATTCCATGTATCTGTGTTGAGGAAATGTATTGGAGACCCTTTTCGAGTCGTCCCTATCAATGATGTACCAGTTACAGAGGATCTATCATATGAAGAAGTTCCAGTAGCTATATTAGATCGACCAGTCCGCAAGCTAAGAACAAAGGATGTAGCTTCCGTCAAAGTATTGTGGAGGAACAAGAACAGGGAGGAAATTACTTGGGAAGCAGAAGAGCAGGTGAAGTATAAATAACCTTACATGTTCCAGATTCAAGATAACAAGGATGCCGAGGGGACGCATCACACATTAGAAGGTGAAACAACTCTATGAGGTAAACAATAGCTTGAGAGTACTCTTCCTTAATACATAATGGTGATATGCAGTTAGTGTACATATCCACAATGGTTTGCGTAGCCTTACAAGGAAATACATTGGGTTTAACTACTTGTATGTTTGTCTAGTATCCATTTTATAAGGGAAAACTGGGCCGGAAATTTCCGTTGGAATCCACGACGAGCTAGGCTCCCCCTAAACACTTACATTCGAGGACGAATGCTCCTAAGGGGGGAGGGTGTTACAACCCATATTCACGTACACTGGCTCATGCCATAAGTTAATCGACTTAAACATGAGAAGATATTATCTTTAAGATGATAAGAAGTTAATCCTATTGATCTTAAATGATACAAGAGTGTATAACAATGATTAACACGTATTAGAAGTTAAACGAATCAAGGATGTTGTAACTCAAATATTTGGGTAAACCTAGGGGTGCTTGATATTCTCAAGAGGTCGTGTTTTAATGTATTTGAATCATATAATATCTGTATCATAGTGTTGAAGTCAAACGAGATGTGAAACAAAAGTCGACAAGAGTTGTCGCAACTTAGGTTCATAGTTTTACTCAAACTTTAGGTCAACTGTTATAAAGATTTTCTCCCAATATACTTGGAATTACATGTCTATATACCCACAAAATTGAAGATCTATGAGTCTAGTTTCCAACGCATTATACCTCTTATCAATACGACATTAGAGTAGGTAGATATAGACATTTTCGCGAGACTGACAAGCTGCTAGGTGAGAAGTAGGTGGGTCACCTACTTGGTGAAATGATAGCCCAAAAAGAGGCAATTTCGGGTCATCCAGAGAGCCAATTAAAAGGCTTATCTCCTGAAATATATCCCTCATTATATTTGACAAATAAGCAGACATAAACCCCTACAAACTTCCTCCCAAGAATTATCCACAAACCCTAATTGATTTTCCCTCTCTTACAAGTTCAAATTGGGGGGTAAACCCAGAGTTTGAAGAACCAAGATAAGGGCTGAGTTATCCAGTAAGTAAAGTGAGTTTACTTCTCTCTTTCATCCATTTTTTTTGTGCTGTAAAGTCATGGTAGTTCATTTATACGTGTAAGAACTCACGGGATGGTGATCGAAAGCCGTAAGTTCAAGTTATTCACTTGTAGCAGACTGTTTTGTGGACTGTTTAGTGTTGTTGCTGGATGCGTGTTTTACTACTCTATTGTGGATTTTTGGAGGAGGAAGGGTGTGGAGAAACACCATATAGATGTAGGGTTGTGGGCTGGTGGTCGTCTTATCAATGAAGTTATTAGGTTGTGTAAGGACCGTTTTGGGAGGCTCAATTTGATTATTATTTATGTTTTTTGGGATGTTTGGTGATTGTTTTGACTTGTGTGAAGTCATATATATAGGGAAGGTGCTGTCCGTTTCATCATAAAATAGGTTGTGGTGGATACACAATAGTTGTGACGCTTAAATGATAACGATAGTGTCGTTTCTCTTATTGTAGACTAAGGAGTCGTGACAATTTCATTGCTTGAGAGTGGAGCGGTGTATACAAGGTATGTGAGGATATACCTAGCCTTATTTTGCACGACTCCGATTGTACATAATGCAATGAACGAGCTTCCAAAGATACTCTACTCTTACAAGCTAGCAGTACTTACATGTTTTCCCTCCTTACGGAACAATTGATGTTGAGGTTGCTCCTCTTATTCGTAAGTTATGAATGTTGTTGGTACTTCCTGATTCTTATAATAGACCTTACGTCACTCTGAAATGTTCAGAATATGATTCCAATGAGTCCTACTTGCATTATATATATGTATCTATTTTACTCTACCGAGCAGCACTATAGTCGGATGGGTATGGAAAATATTGTGCAACCACTGATCAGTTGGGTTTACTGAGTCCTCTTTGAGGCCGTCTATGATATGATGATGATGATGCCCACATAGGAGGATGTTGATACGATGATAATGATGCCCACAAAGGAATATGTTTTTAAGAGATTATGTATATATATGTATCATGCATTTCATGTTACTGTCTCTTAGAAGAACTCAGATGTTACAGGTTGTATATTCTCTACTTCTCTCTACATTATTTTTCATATTTATAGTGATCTGCCTTACATACTCAGTACATTATTCGTACAGACATCCTTTTTATTTGTGGACGTTGCATGTCGTGCTGCAGGTCCTGATAGATATGTAGACGCAGTTCCCCCACCACAGTACGCTTTCCAGTTCAGCGGTTATAGGCGAGATCCCTTCTCCAGACTTGTCGTGGTCTTGGTATGCATTTTTTTATAGATATTATGGGAATGTCGGGGCCCTGTTCCGACTATGTTGCATTACTTATGCTACTTTAGATGCTCATAAACCGGTGTCGGCTTATGTACATATTTGTATGCCTTGTCAGATGATTTTTGTTGTATAATCTTTCATGGAAGCGTGGTAGCTCTTAACTTACATGTAGTTTCTTGGCAGTCTTGTTATCCATCATCATTCCATTATCTATCATTGTTTGGTGTTCATAATCCATATCTACCACTTATTTTCATGCCCGGAACCTGGGACTGAGAACGACACCCAGTACCTTACCCAATTGAGTACCAACGTAACGTATATTTCTTATTATATCATTACATACACATCACATACGGGGCTAATAGGCCAACATAATCCTCTATATACACGGAATATGTCTACCAAGCAATACATGTCTAAATCATACTAACCAAACGAGCAACTCCGAAGCAAATGGAGCGCACCAACATCATCCGCTGAGCTGATAGCCTACATGGAAGGCTCTTGACCTTTCTATTAGGACCTGCGGGCAAGAAACGCAGCGTCCCCAGGAAAAAGGGACGTGAACACGAATAATGTATTGAGAATCTATGGCAGATAAATAAATACATAAGACACATGGAAGAGATATAGAGTAATTGACTCAACCTGTATGTCAGGATAACTCTGTAAATAATAAATAAGTTTTAGCATCACGCATATGCATATGAATGTCATTTCGTGCGTAGGTATATGTTTCATAACATCATCGGCCTCTGAGGGCATCCCATCATATCATATCGGCCACTGTGGGTAAAATCATTATCGTATACCAGCTGATCAAGTGGTGATGGGTATATAACGCCATAACCTTTCTCATATCCCCTATACATATATATACATACATATATACGCATATATAACGTCGTTGAGTATACATACATATATATGCGTATATAACACCGTTTTATTCATAAATCAGCCACTGTGTGCAACATCATCATCATATACTAGCTGATCAGGTGGTGGTGCGTATATAACGCCGTAACCTTTTTCACATATCCCATATACATATATTTACATATATACGTGTATATAACGCCATATGGTAATGGGTCAATGCACATGTATGAAATGCATGAAAATTACGTAATAATCTCCATATTCCTTCCGGATAAACTTTTCCAACTGCGTACTATTCTGACACCCATGAACAGAAAATAATAATAATTCTCATGGAAAATCAAGAATATAGACACCCCTACTATTTCTATGAGTAGAGTAATTTATAGAAATTGTGTATTTGCTCGTTTGTTTAGTATAATTTGGACCATGCCAAAAGAAAGAAGGGATAGCCTTAACATACCTAGAGTAGGGAAAAATCTGTATGATATTCTTGGAAAAGGTTGCACCGTACTCCCTTAAAATTGCAAAATTCCGTTGCTATAACATGACGTAGTCTCGTATGATTTTTGTAGTAAAATCACGTTGGTAATATTTTTAATAAGTTGCTGAATATTTCCTTTGAATTTGATCATACTATTGTGTATGCCTTTTATTGAAGTTCATCCGTATACTTGATCTAATCTTACAAAGTCATAAGACTTTCTTACTTTGTGAATTAAGAAAGGATTTTTTATACCATTTTCCACCCCAAATTGAGATATGGATTTAAGTAATGACGCCACCTCCTTAGGCAAGTTATTGTTGGCAATTTGCTACCAAGATTTGGACATCCCACGTGGAAGTAGTGTCCCATAATGATTATCCAAAATGTCACATAATTAATTATACACTAAATTCAATTTACAAGTTAACCTCCCACTTAAAAATTTATAATTATCCAATTATCCACATGATAAGGACTGTCTCAGATTACTTAAAATACTACTCACTTTTAACACACCTTATACAACTTACTATCATTGCCATGGGGTACCTTGTATGATACTAATCCATAAATACCGGATATTTTAGCTCGGGCGCTATTTTATCCCAGATGACAAACCTCGACGAAATTAATTTTCCTCTACTTGCTTAACCTCTCAACTGCACGAATTTACTCATCACTTGTTTTAAATAGCATAATGCTTATAATATCAAAATAATCTTATTCCCGAACTTGTGTCGGTTAACTTGCAACGAAACTTCAACATACAAAAATGTAGGATGTAACATAATTTCTCATATTTCATCGATTTACTTATGACGTAATTTTACATACGAAAACCTGGGGTGTAACACTTTTATTGATCTCGTCGGCCCTTAAAGATAATAAGAAGATTAGATAAAATGTACGTTGTTGCTCGACAAGTATGGCCAGGGTACTACTCATGATCCTCCAGTTTGGGTCATGACAATATTAATGTATCGATGAAATAATACATCCACAAAATAATAATATTACATGGTACCACCAATATTAACCTATAGATTTTCTTTTGTATATGGATCTAATCCATAGGAATTCAATATTGGAGAATCACCAACAACAACAAAAAAATAGACTTTCTAGGCTTACCTTCAAAAGGCAAAATCTTCTACTCCAATTTCATTTATGAGATATAAATGTGTATATATATATGGTATTCATGATATTAAGAATTAGTTGAATGTGTGTAATTATAAAAACCCAGTTGGATATTAATGGTTGGTGATTAGGGACGACATGAATAGTTTGATTTTTGTAGCAAAATCACATTGCTAATATTTTGAATAAGTTGCTGAATCTTTCCTTTGATTTTGATCATACTATTGTGTATGTCTTTTGTTGAAGTTCATCCGTATAGTTGATCTAATCTTACATAGTAATAAGACGTTGTTACTTTGTGAATTAAGAACGGATTTTTTTATACGATTTTCCACCCCAAATTGAGATATGGATTTAAGTAACGACGCCACCTCCTTAGGCAAGTTGTTGTTGGCAATTTTCTGCCATGATTTGGACATCCCACATGGAAGTATTTTCCCCTAATGATTATCCAAAATGTGACATAATTAATTATCCACAAAAAATCAATTTACAAGTTAATCTCCCACTTAAAAATTCATAATTATCCAATTATCCACATGATTAAGGACTATCTCAAATTACTTAAAATACTACTCACTTTTAACACACCTTATACAACTTACTATCATTGCCATAGGGTACCTTGTATGGTACTAATCCATAAATACCGGCTATTTTAGCTCGGGCCGTATTTTATCCAAAAATGACAAAACTCGACGAAAATTATTTTCTTCTACTTGCTTACCCTCTCAATTGCACGAATTTACTCATCACTTATTTGAAATAGCATAATGCTTATAATCTCAAAATAATTTTATTCCCGAACTTACGTCGGTTAACTTTCAACGTACGAAATTGTAGGATGTAACATCCTTTCCGAGCTTTCATCAATTTACTTATGACGTAATTTTACATACGAAAACCTGGGGTGTAAAATCATTCCCCCCTTTGGAATATTTGACCTCGAATGTTAGCTGATGCACTTGTTATTTTCATAGCCTATGTCTTCCAAATACTTTAGAACTTCCCTTTCCATCTAGGCGACTGTTCTGTGAATAAATCCAAAGTCCAGGGCATTCCCCCCTTAGGCCTCCTTCTCACACCATGAATTGTAGTAGGAACCATTCCAATCTCGTAATTGTTGCTACCTTCCATCATGCAGCTTTTACGACTCTGACCTGGTAAGTTAGCCTATGCGACTCTCATCTCTTCTTTTCCTCCAACTTTTGGCCAATCTCTAAGCCTCACTTTGTAAACATATACAAAGATTGACAAGATATCCCTATAGGCATCTATAGGTATCCTAATTTTCTTCACTCGGTGCTTTGTTGAGCTTAACAATATTGTTATACCTTATTTCATAGACCTTTTTATCCATCCGTATGACTGTACTACATCAAAATAGGTGATACTATACCATAGCTCTTACTTGAATTTATAGTTGTTGAGGTCTACTACCAAATTCCGGCTTACTCTCGTTGTTTATCCTATATGCATAAGTCTAAGTCCTTTAATGTTTTTCCATTGCTGTTCATCTTAAGAATGACGGCCTAGCCTCATCTCATACTTTATTGCTTTTATCCATCCTTATTCATTCACCTCAATATTGATCTACACTCTACCACTGATAACTTGAAACCCCCCTACGTATTCACTTAGGCTCCCGTTGCATCGCGGAACATTTGAAGTGATTTCCATAATCTTATTTCATAGTATCTCGATGTGATTCACCTTATATGGGTATTATAGACCCGTAAAATTCATGAAATCCTCTTCAAGTCATTAATTAATCGATGGCCCAAACGTCAAACTTTATCTATCACCCTTATTCCACTACCAGGGCATCATTCCATCTCTTATAAGTACTACTAGTCTTAGACTCCTTTGAGTTCATTCTGGATATACTAAGCATTCTATAACATAGAGAATCCATCAGCTCTCTTATTTTTATGAGCTTAATCCCAAGAACATATCCATTCTTGTCACCTTTTCACTCACCTTTTCTTACCATTTCTTCTGCCTTCCTAAAACGTTGTCACTCTACCATACTTTAGGTTGCGACCTACACATATCTATTCATATTGTTCGCAACCTTCCTTCAACTTATTTCCACTATAGATTTCCATAAGTTATTCTATAACATCAAGCGAGACATCACATCGTCTCTAACTATTCTTTTACTCTCTAATTAAACCCTTCGGTACTTATAAACCATAGGCTGAAATGTAAGCCACTGGCGATGCTTCTATCATTCCTGGATACTGGATCCCTGCACTTCTAGACTTTAATCCGCAATATGGACTATTCACAACCTTCTGGATTTGAGTATTTGTACGTTGTACACCTTTACCTTTCTAACCTTAAACTTTTTCATCGCATCTTTTATCTCTTTCATGACCTCCCTTCTACCTGTGTATAATTAACGTTCACTTGGAATGACAAACCTCGACGAAATTCATTTTCCTCTACTTGCTTAACCTCTCAACTGCACGAATTTACTCATCACTTGTTTGAAATAGCATAATGCTTATAATCTCAAAATAATATCATTCCCGAACTTATGTAGGTTAACTTACAACAAAACTTCAACATACGAAAATGTAGCATGTAACATAATTTCCGATTTTCATCAATTTACTTATGACGTAATTTTACATACGAAAACCTAGGGTGTAACACTTTTATTGATCTCGTCGGCCCTTAAATATAATAAGAAGATTAGATAAAATGTACGTTGGTGCTCGACAAGTATGGCCCAGGTACTACTCATGATCCTCCAGTTTGGGTCATGACAATATTAATGTATCGATGAAATAATACATCCACAAAATAATAATATTACATGGTACCACCAATATTAACCTATAGAGGTTCTTTTGTATATGGATCCAATCCATAGGAATTAAATCTTGGAGAATCACCACCAACAACAAAAAAATAGACTTTCTAGGCTTACCTTCAAAAGGCAAAATCTTCTACTCCAATTTCATTTATGAGATATAAATGTGTATANTATATATATATATATATATATATATATATATATATATATATATATATATATGGTATTCATGATATTAAGAATTAGTTGAATGTGAGTAATTATGAAAACCTAGTTGGATATTAATGGTTGGTGATTAGGGACGACATGAATAGTAACTTGGCATATTAAACGATAATTGTTTAGTTGATTATAACCCTAATAGACTATTAAGTACTATAAATAATATTGTTAAAAATGCTCGAACACATTTGGTAGGAAAGACGAACACTAAGTACCTATAGTCAAGAGTAAATATCTAAATCGGTATTGTTTAGCAACTCTTGACTCATGTTGGATATAATTGTGTAGATTGTGATTGGTTGAACACCTTAGATACTTGTGATAAAGTTTTGGGAGCATGTTGATGTATGTTTAAACCTACCACTTCATGGAGTTCTTCCACCTAAACACGTACCGTAAAATAGTTTGGATCCTAGCTTGTGGGGACGAGCGAGTTGGGATGTACAATTCCTTGCATTAAATATTTAAGAGTTATTCATGATTTATTTTATTGAAAATATAAAGTTTATTATTTTTGAAATATCTTTACATGCTGAAGTGGTACTTATTGAACTAAAAGAAAAATTCTCATTGTATTCATTTCTTTTGACATGAAATTGAAGAAGAATTTCATTTGGTTTTTTTATAAATAGTTAAACCGGTTATGAACACCATAATTTCATTTGAAGTATATTTCTTTGAGGCTTATAAGCTATGAATCTATTTTAGAAAAGTCAAATGTTTTGGGAGTTACTAGTGGAGAGCATCGAGACTGGTTCAAATTTTGAATTTGTCACCATCAAACTACAGGTACTAGTGTAGAAACACATTCCAAGGGTAAGCCGGGGTTTGTATGATAAAGTCAACTAATTTTTGAGAAATTGATCATTACTAAATGTAACGAGGTAAAGTAACTCGTACGGTACTATGGGAAGTTGCCTGACAAGTGGAGTCAAATATTTATGGCTAGGTTGATCATCTAGTATTGTTTATTATCTCATTGTCAGTATAGCGCTCCCGATAAAGGTAAGATCTCATATGACTTTTGTTGAACGTAAATTCTAAAGAAGATTACTTTGAAATATATTTTACATTATTTTTTCATTTCCTTTTTAATTTATAAGCTTATATAAATACTTCCTTATTATATCCATTCTTTGCATATCTCGTGATATTCTTTTCTTATCTTGTCTCGATCTCTGGTAAAATTGTTTATGATTCATACTAGGCATGTGGAATTTCAACGCTTTGGCCAAATTTATATTTCTGTCTAAAGGCACCAGTCATAAGCCATAAAAGTTTGTGGTTAGGGCAACTCCACTGTGAGACTCCACTCTTGATATCATGGATAAATATTTACTTTATCCTTTTGAGTCAATGTTGCCTATCTCAGTCGAATATATTCATTGTGTGTCATAAAGAGTTGATAAACAATTGTAGTTTATTCGCTTGGGTTGTAAACTATGGTTACTCATATGGCATGCATGTATGGACAATTAAATTTATGTATTTTATTTAAATGAAGAGAATCTTTTTAAAGCTAAGTTTTTTATGCATTGATTTTATTGTTCAAAATGCTTATGTTTCAAAGAGCTTCCGCATGCATACAAGAGATGATGTATATATGGATTTTATTCACTTGTGTCGAGTAGTGTGCTAAGAAAAATATCTATAATGACCCGGCTAGTCATTTTAAAATTTTAATCCTTATTCCCCTACGCGATGCTCCCTGTATGTGTATTTATTATTATGTGACTTGCATGAACAGTTGATTTGGTTTCGGGAAGGTTTTTGATTGAATTGAGACACTTAGTTCCTAGTTTGGAAACTAAAGTTGGAAGTGTTTCCCAAGTTTGACTTTTGTGTATATGACCCTGGATTGGAGTTTTGATAGTTTTGCGAGGTCCGGGTGGTGATTTGGACTTAGCTGTATGTTTGAATTTGGATTCGGATCCTCCTAGGTTGATTTGGATGTAATTGGCGAAAGTTGGAATTTTTAAGGTTTAGAACTTCATAGGGTTGACTCATAGTTGATGTAGTGGTTATCGAAGTCCCTTTTGGATTGCGAGACATGAAGTAGATTCACATGGTGATTTATGACTTGTGTGTAAAATTTGAGGCCATTCCAAGCCATTTAGTTTTTTCGGTGATTGTTTGGAATTTCGTAATTTTAATTAGTTCATTAATCTTGAATTGAGGTGCGATTGATAGTTTTAATATTATTATTGTCGGATTTGAGGCCTCGATTAGGTACGTGTTATATGATGGGAGTGGTTTGTGTGATTTGACGATGTCCTGAGAGCTTCAGGTGTATTTCAGATGAATTTCAGACCATTTCACTCATGTTTGGAGTTGCTGAATTTCTCGTGTTTTAGGGTTTATCACGATCACCCAAGGGTTATCGCTAACGCGGTCGGTGTTTGGGGCTGGCCATTTTTTTTTTCTTCACGTTCGTTAAAGTGAGGTCACAATCGCGGACTATTGGGAGGTCAGGCTGGGAGGTCAGGTGGCTTAGCCTTCACATTCATATAGGCTTAGGAGTTAGTAAAGCGCAATCGCGGATAATTGGCCACATTCGCATAGGGTCCTTTGAGGCTGGTTTTGATTGGTGCTTCGCGATCATGAAGTTCATCCCACGAACACGCAGGGGGCCTCTGGCAGACTTAGATAACTCTATTTCGAGGGTTGATTTATTTTATCATATATTGAGATTGAGAGCTTGACCTTGGGCGAATTTGGGAAGATTTTAATGATTTTGATTGGGTTAAGTATTATTTGCTCGGATTTTGTTGTAATTTATGATTTAATCCTTGAGTTTAGCATTTTATTGATCGATCTATGTGAATAAAATTAGGGATTTTTGCAAAAATTTTCTAAATTGAAAAATTTGGATTTGAACGCCGATTTAGAGTCTGATTTGGATGAAAGTTGTATGGTCCGACTCGTAATCGAATGGGTCTTCGGAATTCAGGACTTTTGTCTGTTTTGAGGAGGCAAGGCCTAGTTGAATATTTTGTTGAATTTTTAATTTTTGATAAAGGTTGGTGATTTATTAATTGGAATCAATTGCTATAAGTGTGTTTGATATTATTGAGTTGTTTTGGATAGATTTGGCTCGTTCAGAGACGAATTCGAGAAGCAAAGGCTTTCTAGAGTATTGATTTCGCTTATCTGATATAAGTATTTTGCCTAACCTTGTGTGGGGAAATACCCCTTATGATTTAGACTTTATTGATTATTCGTGTTACGTGAAAAGCCACATGTACATGATATGAATAGCGTGTACATGGGTGATATGTGTGGTTTACGTCCGAATCAGGACGGAGGCTTTATTATGCCTTAATTTGATAATGTAATATATATGAAAAATGCTTAAACCAATCGCTAGATTTGTCTTAGTCATAGACATGTTTTATTGTTGAAAACTCCTCAGCGCTTTTGTGTTATTGTCATGTCCTTTTTTGCACTTTGTTGCTAAGGTGCGAGCTTATAACTTGATGAAACTTTCGGTATTGTAGTTTTGTGATATTGTGGCATATGTTGACATGTTGTGCAAGTTTATTAATGGTCTGTGGAGTATAAGGGAGGCCAGGTGCACATACAATTACATAATAGAAGAATCATATTATTATGCGCATGCGGCGGGATAAGGGTGGCTTATGCATGTGGATGGAGATGTATTTTATTGTGATGCGCATTCAGAGAATAAAGGGTGTTATGCCCAAAACTTACGGAGGCATGGTCGACACCCGGTGCCATACTCTGCCCGAGTAAACCTGAACTTAGGCTGACTAGGCATACTTGCATGCTAACAATACCAATCAAGGCTGATAGGGCCATATTCTGAATCACCTAAAAATAATGTCAATCTCATTCAAGGGGTAGATATAACCAAAATCTCATATACATAATTGTGCAGGCCGACCAGGCTGCCATGAACGTATACATCCAACAATACTAAGCTGAAGATGCACATAGGGCTGGCAAGGCCACAATAGTAACATAATTATTTTTAAAACAACATTTTAAACCCAAAACATCAGAAGATTATTCTTTAAAACAGTCCACATACCTAGCACTTTAATCACCAATCACTTGTTTTTCATGTTTTCCTCTGCAATCTACATAACTAACACCTACAAAAGGTGAACAATAGTATGCACAACATTATAACATTATTTATCATAATTTACAGCCACCACAAACCATATATATTGCCACAAAACAGTCCAACAAAAAGATAACCGTGTCTCATGTTCTTTTGGGTTCTATCACATGGTTATTCACTCAAAACAATCAATGCAACATTAACCTCCAGCACAATCAAAAAAATATTATACATACCTTGGACAGAAGCTACAACTCGAAACCTCATCACAATCACACCAGAAGTGAATTTGAAACATAAATAAAAAAAAGTAAAATTGGAAGCCGCCTCAAGTGGGACCTAAAGGGGCTCCATATGCAGTCTTACAACAACACGAATGTCTCTCTACTCTGATGTCATAGTATACTTTTAGATCTTAAATTTTGTGGGTGGATCACCCCATAATTACATTTATATTGGGAGAAAAGCTCAGTGACATACAAATTTAGTAGAATATATGAATGTAACTTGTGACAACTTTCGTCGACACTTATTTCATATCTCGATTGACTTTAGATCAAAACACACGACTATCGTACGAATAATATACCTCAAAATTTCATCCTATTATTATGTTAAGCACCCTAGTCTTACCCGAAAATTATGGGTTATAACATTCCTAACTTGTTGATTTTTTACGAAACCTATTTTCTTAGATTCGTTTAGGATCTATAATTTCCAAACCTCTTGGTACATGTAGTTCATGATCATAAAATTTTGTAACCTCCAAGGTAACATGATTAGCTTACTTTATGTACTTCCAAAGATGATCTCGCTTCCAAGCTTACATCAATTGACTTATGATGTACCTTTATGTACAAAAACATGGGGCATAACATCATTCCCTACTTTCGAACATTCATCCTCGAATGTTAATTTGTGCACTTATCAATCTCATAACCTACGAATCTTAAGATTAAATTAATATTGTCCTTGCCATCTAGTCAACTATTCCGTGAATAAATCCAAAGGTTAAGGCATTCCCTCCTTTATGACTCTTTCTCACACCACGACCTTCGTTCAAAATTACTCCAATATTGTAAGTATTGCTATCTGTTGTCATGCAACATCTATGGTTATCCTTGTACGTGCACCTATGCGTCTGTTCTTTCCTTTTCTTCAAACTTTTAGCCAATCTCCAAGCCTCTATTTTTTTCACATATTCAGAACTATGACAATATGTACCTTAGGCATCTATAGGTGCATTCAAGTTCTTCACTTGGCACATTCTTGAACTCACGACTACTGCTATATTTTATTTCATAGACTCGGTTATCTATCTATATTGCTTTACTTCATCTAGGTACGTTATACTATACCATAATAGTTACTTCAGTTTATTATTACCGAAGTTTGTTGCCCAACTCCAGGTTAGTCTCTCGGTAGTTATCCTATATGTATAAATCTATGTTCTTTAATGATTCCTCATTATTATTCCTCTTAAGAATGACAGCCTAATCTCATCATATATGTTGGAAATTTTAACCATCTATTTTCTATTAACCTTAAAATGGATCTATTATGTACCACTAAAAACTTGAAACCTCGTACGTAATATATTGTCACGAGGGCTCACGTCTCACTGGGGAACATCTGAAGATATTTGCTTGATCCACCTAGGGACGATATTATACATCAATAATCGTATTTCATAGTATCTCAACGTGATTCACATTATGGGAGATTCTAACTCTGTTCAATTAATGAAATCCCTTTTATATGAATCATTACTTAACATAATGCTTAAACGTCATCCTCTTATCATTTATCACAATAAAAATCTTTTTCTACTACTAGGGCAACATTTTCCTCTTTTAAATGCTCCAAGTCTTAAACTCCTCCGAGTTCATTCAGGCTATACTGAGCTTTCTATAACTTATGGAAACCATCACCTCTCTTGTTTTGATGGGTTTAATCCGGAGACATTACCTATTATCGTCACCTTCTCACTTACCTTTTCTTATCCTTACTCATGTCTACCTAAAAAGTTGTCTCTCTACCATACTTTAGCTTGCAACCTACACATATCTTTTTGTACTACTCGCAACCTTCCTTTAACTTGTTAGATTCATAGATTTCCTTATGTTATTTTTGGACCTAAAATGAGAAATCACGACATCTTTTACTCTTCTTTAATCTCTTAATTAGACCTCTTGGTACACGGAAATAATAGGCTAGATATATGCTACTGACAAAACCACTATCATTTATGGATACTAAATCATGGTTCTTCTAGCCATCTATCTGAAGTCTGGACTATTCACCACCTTTTGCACTTTAGTATCTACTAACTTCTTTACCTTTACCTTACTTACCTTTAAATATCTCATCATATCTTTTGTCGATTTCATAATCTCCCTTCCACATAGGTGGAATTCACATCAACACCTTAAAGTTCTACTATAATACTTGCACCTCTGGTGCATACACAATCTGGCGGGAGCGTGATACTAACTTTTTATGAGGCTGGTGCCTCTCTAACTACCGTTATCGAGAGCTATTATTGAATAAGGTAGTTGTACTATATCTCTTGTACCTATGATATTAAGAGTGATTGCGTAATGTTTTGAGTCGAGGTTTCTATAATTATCTGGGTCTAATAATCAAACACCTAATTTACTTAGTTGTTGTAACTCTCGGTCTTCCTCATATATATCAATATTTAAGTAGGCTTAAGCTTTCTTCCAATCTGTAACCCAGGGTATTAGTTATTACTTTAGCCTTTTATTGATGCTATGGAACATCCATGTTATAACCATCTAACAATTCCAGCCTTTGTCTGTGACGTGGACTTAATTATATCTTTTAACTTGTACCGGAGACTCCTATAACTATAAGAATGTCAACATATATGTTGCATGGATAATACTCTGAATTATTAAGTGTTGTTATCAAGTAACTAACTTTGATCCATAGATCGAATAGTTCCTTTCGTTCATTTTCAGTTGTCTTTGAACATAAACAATTACCTTTTCTAGTCGTTCTTCCACTTGTTGCAAGAATATTTGTCCTATCTTAGTGCTCACACATATCAAAACATGCAACTCATATGATATTGAATATTACTTTTGACTTTACTTCCTATTAATTAGTCACGATAGGTGCCACTCTCTTATAGAGTACATACAATGTTGTAGTGAGATTGTTGTTACAAGATCATTTTTTCTTCAGGTTACTATGCTTAGGTTGAATCCTCCCTCAGCTAGTCTTTCGTTGTAGTACTTAGAGGAGACCCTCTAACTATTGTAAAGTTCTGACCTGCTTATTACATCGTATACCTGTTAGAATTTTTGATGTTCTTACTCGCCTGTAATTTTCCTTAGTTACTTACCTCCATGACCGCGTGCTCGTAGGGTTACTTCTGAACTGAAGTTTTGATTGTCTCCCTAGTGGCACACTCTTTTAATTCCATAATAACGTTTCCTCAAGGGTCTTAGATACATTCAAATAATCACCTGCAAAATCAAACTTAATATCATTCATCACAAGGTTAGTCATCGGTTTTGAAATATTTGAAAAGTCTTTTACGAACCCTCTGTAAAAACATGCATGACCTTGAAAGCTTCTAATGCCTTTAGCGGTTGTAGGAAGGGGTAATCCTTCTATAGGATAAATTTTATCCTTATCAACTTCTATCCTTTTAGTGCACTTATACGGTACCTTTAACTATCATAACTCCTATCTCAATAATTCTCAAGGATTACAATGTAATATTTGCGAGACTAAATTCCATAGTTACCTGAATCAATTATCTCTGACTTAATACCATATCACACCATCTCCCCCCCCCCCCTTTAGAGGAGTTCTAAAATTTAATGCTATGAAGATTTACCTATAGATGTTTTACCTCTTCATCTTCCACGTCTTTTCACATTTTCAATGACTCCTACTCGCCTTGCGGTAACCCTTTTGTACCACGGATAACTTAATTTCTTAAACACGAGGGTGACACCTAGTGTAACTGGTACACTTAGCCCCTTAAGCATAACTCTGCTTGCAATGCTTACTTTAGGGAATCATTTTCCAAAGTGAACTCTTAAGACCCCAAATCCTAAACCTGCCATGATGGCGCCTATCGTGGAACTACGGTAGCCAACAATAACATATTTACAGTTTCTTTTTCAAAATTTCCAACTCATTTTCAATATTTCATAAAGGTATATAAATTACTGAATCTGTTAAGAAAAACAAACGGCTAAACAGTCAACAACCATCAGCAAGATACGGAGCCCACATGTCATGAGCATCTAAGAATAATACCAAAAATTCTACTATCATAATACAAAATCTCAGAATGAAGAACTAAGTATAAAATAAGAAAGGGAAATAGAGTTGTTGTGGACGCTGAACAACTACCTCAATGTCCCGACTCCGACTCCGCATGGAAATAGATGACTAAGGCTCGGTACCAGCACCTGTATCTGCACACAGGGGTACATGGAGTAATCTGAGTTCGCCAACTCAGTAGTAATGAAAATAAATCAAGTCTAAGCAGTAAGAAACACGTAAGATCAAATCATCAGTTCACAATAGCACAACCTTTCTTTCCAGCAGTACATATATATATATATATATATATATATATATATATATATATGTATATATGAAATCAACATGCTTTAAAAGCCAACATCAATAAAATCCTTTGAAAAATGTGTTTCCCAACAATTTCAGAAATAAATACCTGAAGAGTTTAGTGTAAAATGAAATAAATCATAAATAGCCCCTCGGCCCAAAAAATGAATCATAAATCGCCCCTCGGGCACAACATCACTCAGCATACCTCAGAATCACTCTGTATCAGCCCCTCGGGCAATGTCACAATCACTCATACCTCCCGATCACTCTGCAATCGTCACTCGACACTCGGCCCTCGCACTCAGTAGGTACCTGCGCTCACTAGGGGTGTGTACAGACTTTGGAGGGGCTCCTTCAGCCCAAGAACTAATATCAATCAACCTCGTGGCATATCATATCCTCACAATCAGGCCCTCTTCCTCACTCAGTCTGAAACTCTGTGCAAGCCCCTCGGGCTATCAGTAAAACGGGGTAATCGAGCCAAAACATCATTTTATAACTCAAATAGTGTAATAAGGATGATTTTCTAAAATAGTTAAACATAATATGACTGAGTGTAAATCATAAGTCAACACAGTGAGGAAATAGCAGCAAAAAGTCCCCAAGGGGTATAATAAAGTCGGCGTAAGGCCCCAAACATGGCTTACAGTCCAAATATAGAAATGGTTTTAGAACACAATTTAACATATGATTTTGAGTAAAATACGCAACTCAATAGTTTGCGCGTAAAGGACCAAGTCCAAATCCAAATCAGTGCACGCTACACACTCGTCATCCGGCATGTGCGCCACTCCAAAACTAGTGTTAAAAATACGAAGTTCGGGTTTCATACCCTCAGGACTAGATTTATATTCAATACTTACCTCAACCCGACCCAAATACTAATTTGCGATGCTCTTGCCTCTCGAATCGGCTCCCGATTGCTACGAATCTAACAAAAACAAGATTAACATCTTCAATATACGCTAAAGTAACAAGGCCCAATCGAAAACTATCAATTTTATGCACAACTACCGAAATTGGCTAAACCCGAACCCCGAGCTCACGTTTCGGAATTCGATAAAAAGAACAAAACTAGAATCCTCATTTGCCTACGAGTCTACTGATACCAAATTTACAAAAATCCAACCTCAATTGCCCACTCAAATCATCATAAGAAATTCCCAATTCTTCCTCCAATTTTTTCCCAAATTTAAACTTTAATTCCTCAAATTACATGGTAAAAGTCAGGGCTAAATCATGAAATAAACCAAAATGTAATTGAAGAACACTTACCTCAAGAACTCCGCTGAAAATCTCCTCCAAATCCTCCTTCTCCCGAGCTCTCTAGTGTTCTTTTGAGTTATGGCAAAAAACCCCCCTTCTTGACACTTGAATTTTTTGCCCAGCTATTTCCTTAATCGCGATCGAGGAAATTGCCTCGGGATCGCGAAGCACAAAATTAGACTGGCCCCTAACTTACTTTATGTGATCGCAGCAACACACGCGCTATCATGGATAACAGGCTCTCAAAGAAACGGGATCACGAACTTTAGTAGGAGAACGCGTAGAGAAATTCCTTCCCCTCACGACTACTCCAAATCCTTCTTCGCGATTGCGACCGCGGTAGGCAACTGGACAGACCCTCGCGATCGCAGACCCAAAATGGCAATCACATAGAAAAATTTCCCAGCTGCCCTGAACAGACCTTCGCAATCGCGGCCCCACTCTTGCTATCGCGTAGAAGAAACCAGCAACAGAAATTGCAGCAGCAACAACAGTCTCTTTACAACCAAACACACTCCGATAACCACCCGAAACTCACCCGACCTCAACCAAATATGCCAACATACCCCATAACCTCATTCAAACTTAGTCGGGCCTTCAAAAAACCAAAAACAACGCAAAAACACCAAAATAACATCAAATTCAAACCTATGAACTTTGAAATTTCTAAATTTCGCCAAAGATGTCGAAACCATCCAAAACACGTCCGATTGACCTGAAAATTTTGACACACATCCTAAATGACACTAAGAAACTGTTCCAACTTCCATAATTCTATTCTGACCCCGATAGCCTATTTTCTATTGCCGACCTGAAATAGCAATAAACCTGACTTTCGCTAATTTAAGCCTAATTCTACACCGGACATCAAAATCATATTCCGAACACACTCCTAAGTCCCCAATCACCTAACAAATCTATCTGAACCAAATAATCTGCATTCCGAGGTCGTTTACCAATAAGTAAACTCCCAGTTGACTTTTTGAACTATTAAGCCAATTTAAGAGACTAAGTGTCTTAGTTCTCACCACGACCACTCTGAACCTGAACCAACTGACCCAACACAACATAAATAGGCTAAGCAACATATGATAAAGCATAAATAGGAAAAACGAGGCCACAATTCTCGGAACGACCGGTCGGGTCGTTACATCCTCCCCCTCGTAAGGAAACGTTCGTCCTCTAACGGGCCTAGAAACATACGTAGAATCTCAAATAAGTGAGGATATTTTCTCCACATCTACCAACCGGTCTCCCAAGTGGCATCCTCTACTTGCTGTCCTCTCCACTAGACCTCCACTTAAGCTATATCCTTAGACCTCAGCTTTTTGACCTGACAACCCAAAATTGCCACTAACTCTACCTCATATGACATATCACCCTTGAGTTGAACCGTGCTGAAGTCCAAGACATGAGACGGGTCCCCAACATACTTCCGGGGCATCAAAACATTGAACACCGAATGAATACTCGATATGCTGGAAGGCAAGGAAAGTTTATAAGCCACCTCCCCAACCCTCTGAAGCACCTCAAATGTCCCAATGAACTAGGGACTCGACTTTAAACTCTTCCCGAACCTCGTAACACCCTTCATGGGTGACACCTTCAACAACACCATCCCCAACCACGAAAGACACATCTCGGACCTTCCAGTCCACATAACTCTTCTGCCTAGACTGCACAGTGCGAAGCCGATCCGGAATCAACTTTACCTTACCCAACGTATCTTGAACGAAGTCTGTGCCCAGTAGCCTAACCTCGCCCATCTTAAACCAACAAACCAGAGATCTGCACCTCCTACCATATAAAGCCTCATGCGGAGCCATCTGGATACTCAATTGATAACTATTATTATAAGCAAACTCCGCGAGTGGCAGATACCGGTCCCATGAACCCCCAAAATCAATGACACAGGCACGCAACATATCCTCCAAAATCTGAATAGTACGCTCGGGCTGCCCGTCAATTTGAGGATGAAAAATTGTGCTCAACTTGACCTGAGTACCCAACTCCCTCTGCACGGCCCTCCAAAACTACGATGTGAAACAAGTACCTCTGTCAGAAATGATAGAAATTAGAACCCCATGCAATCGGACAATCTCCCTGATGTAAATCTCAGCTAACCGCTCCGAAGAATAAGTAGTAATAATAAGAATTAAGTATTCGGACTTGGTCATCCATTCCACAATAACCCATATAACATCAAACCTCCTCGAAGTCCGTGGAAGCCTAACTACGAAGTCCATGGTGATCCGCTCCCTCTTCCACTCCAGAATATCTAATCTATGAAGAAATCCACCCGGTCTCTAGTGCTCATACTTGACCTGCTGACAGTTGAGACACCCATCAACTAACTAAACAATATCCCTCTTCATGGTACATCTTTCCGGCACCCGGATGGATGGAATACCAGGAAATATGGGCCTCAGCTAGAATAAAATCTCGAAGTCCATCCACATTGGGCACGCAAATCCGGCCCTGCATCCTCATGACCCCATCATCACCAATAACCACATCTCTGGCATCACCGCGACGGACAATTTCCTGAAGAATGAAAAGTGTGGATCATCATACTAGAGTGCTCTAATCTAATCATAAAGAGAAGACCTGGAGGATACACGAGCCAATACCCGCAGGGGCTCTGTTATATCCAATCTCACCAACTGACCCGCTAAAGCCTAAACATCAAGTGCTAATGGTCGCTCTGCTACTGGAAGGTAGGCTAGACTTCCCAAGCTCTCTGCTCTGCGACTGACGGCATCGACCACTACATTGCCTTCGCCGGATAATATAGAATGGTGAGGTCATAATCCTTGAGAAGCTCCAACTATATCCTCTGACGCAAATTCAGATCCTTCTGCTTAAGCAGATGCTGCAAACTATTGTTATTAGTGAAAATCTCACAATGCACTCCATAAAAATAATGCCGCCAAATATTCAAGGCATAGACAATAGTTGGTAGCTCAAGATCATGCCCTGGATAATTCTTCTCGTGCACCTTCAACTGTCTGGATGTGTAGGGGATCACTCTACCGTCATGCACCAAAATCGCTCCAAGGTCAACTCTCGAGGCATCACAGTAAATTGTATAAGAACCTGAACCCGTAGGCAAAACCAACACTAGAGCTGTGGTCAAAGCTAACTTGAGCTTCTGAAAGATCTCCTCACACTCCTCGGTCCACCTTAACTGAGCACCCTTCTAGGTCAGCCTATTAAGAGGTGCTATAATAGATGTAAATCAATCTACTGAACGGCGATAGTACCCTGCCAAACCAAGGAAACTATGAATCTCAGTAGCTGATGATGGTCTACGCCAGCTGTACACAGCCTCTATCTTCTTTGGATCAACCTGAACACCCTCAATGGACACCACGTGCCCCAAGAACGCTATTGAATCAACCTAGAACTCACATTTCGAAAATTTTGCATACAAGTTCTTCTCCATCAAGGTCTAAAGCACAATTCTCAAATCCTGCTCATGATTCTCCCGAGATCGAGAATACACCAAGATATAGTCTATAAACATGATGACGAAAGAATCCAGATAAGGCCGAAATATACTGGGCATCAAGTGCATAATGGTTGTTGGGTCATTGGTCAACCCAAATAACATAACTAGAAACTCATAATGAGATATCTAGTCCTGAAGGCAGTCTTCGGGATATCTAGCCCCCGAATCTTCAACTGATGATAGCCAGAACGCAAGTCAATCTTGGTAAATAGCCTGGCACCCTGGAACTAATCAAACAAGTTATCTATAAGAGGGAAGGGATACCAGTTCTTCACCGTAACCTGTTCAGCTGCCAATAATCAATACAGACACACATACACATAGAACAATCCTTCTTATTCACAAACAACACTGGTGCACCCCAAGGTAACACACTAGGCCGAATGAACCCCTTATCTAGGAGTTCCTGAAGCTTCTCCTTTAATTCCTTAAGCTTCGTTGGTGCCATATGATAAGGTGGAATAGAAATAGGTTGAGTGCCTGGCACCCCGTCAATACCAAAATCAATGTCCCTGTCAGGTGGCATGCCTAGCAGGTTTACAGGAAACACGTTCGGAAAGTCACGGACCACAGGAACTGAATCAATATCCCTCACAAAAGACAAATACGATCAACACCCCTTCTCAACCATACGTTGGGCCTTCATGTAGGAAATCACCTTGCTAGGAACATACTCAGAAGAACCTCTCCACTCAACCCTCGGACATCCTGGCATATCTAGGGTCACGGTCTTAGCGTGACAATAAAGAACAACATGGCACAAAGATAGCCAATCCATGCCAATATCTCGTAAAAATTGACCATGCTAAGTAATAATAGGTCCACTCGGGTCTCCAGCAATAGTATTGCCCACCAGAGTCGACACACGACCGATGTAACCAGAGACTTATGGGGCATATGAAGAAAATGGGCAAAATATGATGAAACATAGTAATATGAAGAACCAGGGACAAATAAAGCCAAAGCATCTCGGCGACAAACTGAGACAATACCTGTGGTCCCTGCATCAGAGGCCATAGCATCTGTCCTAGCTGGAAGAGCATAGATACAAGCCTGTCCCCTACCTGTACGACCCCCCCTCTAGGGCGGCCGTTGGCGGTCTGGCCCCCATCTCTAATTGTTGGGGCGGGTTGTTAAGTAACTGGAGCCGAAGTCAAGGGCTGGACCCTCTGCTGAGAAGAACCACCAGAACGTAGGGGAAACTGCCTCCACATGTGCCAAAACTCTCCGCACTTAAAATAACTCCCTAGAGTTAGAGACGGGGACTAATAGAAACCACTGGCACCAGAATGGAAACTAAAAGAATCATGCATAGAGGAACTGTGAACTGGTGGTGTTCGAGCTACACTTTGGGCTGGGATGGCACCAAATAAGAACGGCCTGGCTGAGAACCACGGGGACCATACCCCGAAGATGCACAACTAAAGGCTGGGCGGACAGACTGAGGAGGCCTGAATGAACTGCCTCTACCATGATGAAAATGCCCCTTGGAAAGAGCACCACTAGAACAACCCAATCCTCGAGGCCTCTTTGCCTCCCTCTCCTACCGCTCCTAGCGGCGAACCGACTCAATATCTCAAGAAATAGCAACAACCTACTCGAAAGTAGCCCCTGATACCCTCTCGGGAGCCATAAAAAGGTGGAGCTGATAAGTGAGGCCATCCACAAACCACCTAATCCTCTCCCTATGGGTAGGAACCAACTCGGTCGCGTGACGAGCCAACTCTTAAAACCACATTTTATACGATGTCACTGATAACTTGCCCTGATGCAGCTGCTTAAACTGCTTGCGCTGCTCCTTCCTGTGAGACTTGGGTACATACTTCTCCAAGAAGATAGTGGAGAACTGCTGCAAGGTAAGTGGTGCTGAACCAACAGGCCTACGCCTCTCAAAGGATTCCCACCAAGTAAAAGCAGTCCCAGAAAATTGAAAAGTAGCAAACGAGACCCCACTAGCCTCCAGAATCCCCGCAGTACGAAGCATCATCTGACAATAATCTAGAAAACCCTAGGCATCCTAACCCTCGGCACCACTAAATGTCGAAGGCTGAAGTCTACTAAATCTTTCCAGTCTACGCTGCTTATTATTTGGCATACCCGGAACCATGAAGTCCTGAACTGGAGCAACCGGTGGGCTGGAACTGCCCCCGGTCTCTGATGGCCCTGATTAACCTGCTCAAGTGTCCTGGCATGTGGAGTCTTACTGCCTCCCCAGGACTGAGAAGCAGCAGCACCAGAAGACGTATCAACTGCCTGAGCAAGGGTGGTACATATAGTCAAGATTTGAGCAAAGGTCTCTTGAACACCTGGAATAAGAATTGGCACCGCCGGTGCCTGAGCCTGTCCCGTTGGAGTATCTACAGCGGGGACCTGGTCTTGAATTGTAGGTGGACCCTCTGGTACTTTCCTGGCTGCTGCACGGGCTGGTCCCCTACCTCTATCACGACCTCAATCGCAGCCTCGACCTCTTGCTGATCTAGCTGGTGGCTGGTTAACCTGATCGGTAGCGCAAGTCCTCACCATCTGTGAGAGAATGAAATAAGAGAAGTTTAGATTTCCAGAATCAGAAATATAGCACGACAGAAATCAAGTAAAATAAAATTATTCCTAAGGGTTTTGCAGCCTCTCAAAGATAAGTACAGACGTCCCTGTACCGATCTGCGAGACTCTACTAAACCTGCTCATAACCGTTGAGTCCTATATAGCCTAGGATCTGATACCAACTTCTCACAATCCCAAATCCTAAACCGGTCGTGATGGCGCCTATCGTGGAACTAGGCTAGCCAACAATCACATATTTACTTTTTCTTTTTCAAAATTTCCAACTCATTTTCAACATTTCATAAACGTATATAAATTACTGAATTTGTTAAGCAAACTAAACAGCTAAACAGTCTACAACTTCCCACGATCCGGAGCAAACAGGTCATGAGCATCTAGAATAATACAAAAAATTCTACTATCATAATACAAAATCTCGGAACGAATAACTAAGTACAAAATAAGAAAGGGAAACATAGTTGTTGCAGACGCTGAACAACGACCTCTATGTCCCGACTCCGGCTCTCCACGGAAATTGATGAATAACTCTCGGTACCAGCACCTGTATCTGCATACAGGGGTGCAGAGAGTAATGAGAGTACGCCAACTCAGTAGTAATGAAAATAAATCAAGTCTAAGCAATAAGAAACACATAAGATAAAATCACCAGTTCACAATAAGCACATCCTTTCTTTCCAACAGTATATTTATATATGAGGAACACAAATCCGACCCTACATCCTTAACACCCCATCATCCCCAATAGTAACATCCTTAGCATCACTATGCTGAATTGTGTCCTTAAGGACAAGGAAATGGGCAACACCATGGTGGAGATCTCTGATGAGATCATATAAGGAAGACCGAGAAACCACACAAGCTAGAACTTGGTTGGGCTCCAAAACATTTAATCTCATGAATTGGTTGGCCAAGGCATGAACATCAACTGCAAGTCGTATTTCACCTAGAGGAATAAATGCAACGCTACCCATACTCATTGCCTTTGTACTCAAGGGATCCGCCACCACATTGGCCTTCCCGGGGTGATACATAATGGTGATACCACATTCGTTTAGCAGCTTCAACCATCTCTGTTGTCTCAAGTTTAGATCCTTTTAATTGAACAAATGCTGGACACTTCGACGATCTGTAAAAACCTCACAAGACACACCATAAAGATAATGCCTCCAAATGTTCAATGCATGAACGATGGCTGCCAACTCCAAATCATGAATAAGGTAGTTCTTCTCATGATGCTAAACTGGCAGGAAGCGTAAGCAATCACTCTACCCTAATTCATCAAGACACACCCAATACAAATCCGAGAAGCATCAAATTACATTGTAGAAGAGATCGATACTGAAGGAAAAACTAGAACTGGAGTTGTGGTCAAGGAAGTCTTAAGCTTCTGAAAGCTCTCCTCACACTCATCCAAAAACGTAAAAGGAGCACCCTTGGTCAGTTTTTTAAAGGCGCTAGAATAGACAAGAAAATATCGACGAAGCGATGATAATAACAGATCCAGATGAGAAAATTACGAATCTCAGTATCAGAGGATGTTCTGGGAAAAATCCATACCGCCTCTATCTTCTTTGAATCTACTTTAATCCCCTCAATAGACACCACAAGCCCCAATAACGTCACCGAACTAAGCTAAAACTCACACTTGGACAACGCGGCATAAAGTTTCTATTCCGCAAACTATGAAGTCCAATCCTCAAATGCTGAACATGCTCCTCCTGGCTATATGAGTTCACCCGGATATCATTAATGAGTAAAAACGAGTAGAGATATGGCTAAATACTGTGTTCGTCAGATGCATGAATTCTTCTTGGGCGTTGGTCAGCCCAAAATACATGACTAGGAACTCAAACTTACTATAATAGGTCTTGAATTCACTCTTTAGAATATCTGAGTCCCGAATCTTCAACCGGTTATACCCAGAACTCAAATAAATATTAGAGAACACCCTCGCTCCTTAAAGCTTGTCAAATAGATCGTCAATGCATAGAAAACAATACTTTTTCTTAATTGTAACTTTGTTCAACTACCTATAGTCGATGCACATATGAATAGTACCATCCTTCTTCTTCACAAATTGGACCGGTGCACCCTAATGAGACATACTAGGCCTAATAAACCCCTTTAAAGAAGTTCTTGAAGATGCTCTTTCTATTCTTTCAACTCAACTGGTGACATACGACATAGAGGAATAAAAATGGGTTGAGTGCCCGACACCAAGTCAATACCAATGTCAATATGTCGGTCGGGTGGCATGCCTGGTAGGTCTGCAGGAAACACGTCCCGAATGTCTCCTGCTACCGAAATAGAATAAATAGTAGGGGTATCATCACCAACATCCCTCGCAAAGACCAAATATGATATACACCCCCTCCCAACCATCCGTTGAGCCATCAAATATGAAATCACTTAGTTGGGAACATACTCTAGAGAACCTCTTGATTCGATCCTTGGCAACCCCGGCATTGCCAATATTACGTTTCTAGTGTGAAAATCCATAATAGCATGACGTGGAGACAACCAATCCATACCCACAATCACATCAAAATCAACCATACTAGCAATATAAGATCGACCTCCCTTTCAAGGGCCACCTCTAGCTTTCTGGGCCCTGCCCCGAGCGGGCGGGGCGGGTGGTGAAATAACTGGTGCAAAAGTCATAGCCTGACCCATCTATTAAAGTGGACATTTCGGGCGACGAGGACACTGTCTCCACATATGCACAAACTCCCTACTAGTGGCTGTAGGGAATGAATTGGGCCCCGAGTAACTACTAAAAGGGCATGGCACTTATGAATCCTGAAATGAAGGGGCGCATGATGAAATATGAGTTGGGAGAGCACTAAGAGATGATATACCGGAGCAAGACTTTACGAACCATGGCTAGCTGATGCACCACAATGAATTAGACAAGCTACCTGAGTGGGCCTATAAGGATTACCCCTGCTGTGGTAGGACTTCCCCCAGAAGGAACATTCATAAAAAAAACCAAACCACGATGCCTCTTGGCCTTCCTCTCCTCACGCTACTAACCACGGACGATCTCTAGCCGCCGAGAAATATCAACCACCTCGTTAAACCTAGTATCTGATACACTCTCCCGAGTCATAAAAAAATGCTACTAATATTATAGGAGATAAATGTACCTCCTAATCCTCTCCCTTTCATTGGGAACCAACAAAACTGCATGACGAGCCAACTCAAAATATCTCTCCTCATACAAGGTCATAAACATGCACTCTGAATATAGCTGCTCAAACTGCCTGCGCAGCTCTTCCCTGCGGGTCTTTGGCACAAACTTCTCCAAGAAAAGAATGAATAAATCATGCCATGGAAGTGGTCCATGACTGTAGCCTGCTCCTCTCATAAGCCTCTTACCATCTCAAGGAAGATCGTGATAGCTGAAAAGTATTAAAGGAGACTCCACTAATCTCGCGAATACCCGTCGTGCGAAGAACCCAGTGGCACCTATCCAAGAAGTCTTGGTAATCCTCTGACTTAGTCCCACTAAATGATGGAGGCCTGAGCATCCCAAATCTATCTAGCCTCTTATGCTACTCATCGGTCATAATAGGAACCACATAGGACTTAGCAACTACAACCGGGTGGGCCGGTTTACCCCTGGGGTCTGAAGTCCCTGCATCACTTGCTTTTAAGTATGAGCAACGGGATTATTGGTATCTCCCAAGCCTGGGAAGTGGCTGGCAAAGTCTGAACAGAAACCGCATGAGAAAGGCTAGTGCATACACTCAAAATCTAGACTTGGGCCTCCTAAATGCATGTAATCACAATAAGCATGGATCGTGCCTGAGCTTACCCCACTGGCTTAATCACACCTGAAACTTGCTCCTAAGTTGGGGCAACTAATGGATCTGCAGGTTCTGCTCTAGCTAATGTACGAGCTGCACCTCGGCCCCTACCATGGCCCTAGCTTCTCGTGGCCTTAGCTGGTGGCATTGGTGGTTGTCTGTCTTGTCCGACAACACGTTTTCCTCACCATATGTGAGATAATAGAATAACAAAAGTTATGTTCCAGATTCAACAAATTAGATCGACAAGAATACAAGAATCTGATGTTTTCCTAAGGGTCCGATAGCCTCTCGAAGATAAGTACAGACGTCTCTGTACCAATCCGCAAGACTCTACTAAGCTGCTTATGACGTGTGAGATCTATGTAACCTAGGATTTGATAGAAACTTGTCACGATCAAAAACTCGACCTATTGTGATAGCGCCTATCATGATACTAGGTAATCGACGACTCATACATATAAACTCTTTCAAATCCAAAATATACTAAAACTGATTTAAATAAGTTAGAATTTCATAAAATACAGATGAAAACATCACTACGCAATACAACAGTTTCCCCAAAAACTAGGGTGTCACTCGGTATATGAGCATCTATTCAAATACAAGTTTGAAACACAGTATAAGAAAATGAAAACTGAATAAGTAAAACTAAGGGACATGGTAGGAGAGTCAAGGTCTGCAAACGACATCGCAACTACCTTGATAATCTCCAAATGACTTAAAACTATATGATCAACAACCACCATGTCCGAAAACACCTGGATCTGTATATGAAGTGTATGGTGTAGCGTGAGTAAAACCAACTCAGTAAATAACGAGTCTAACTATTGGGATGAAAGTATTGACGGAGCTGCACATGAATAGTTCAATTACTGGTTTAGAGTATAGAAATGTATGCATGCTCCCACGTTTAATAGATAAAGCCCAAATAGGTAAGATATGTCAAGTACAACGGAGATATCAAATGATACATCTCCATATTTACACGTTAGTTATATATGCCAAGTAAAGTACAAAATAATGATGAAATCATATGCATACTCTAAGAGTATCAATTTCTCAGTCCTCCCATTCACACCATCCTCACAGTCACTCATTCCTCACAGTCACTCCATCCTCACAGTCACTCAATCCTCCAAATAGCTCGGCACTCGCACTCACACTCAGTAAGTACCTGCACTAATTGTGGGTGTGCAGACTCTGGATTGTAGATCCAGTCCAAGTTCTATAATAATCCAATCACGGCATGAATCAATAAATCATGTTGCAGCATGCAGCATGCAGCCCGCTCCCATAAGTATCTCCATAATTAGGCTCTCGACCCCACTCATTCAATAATCTCTCCAGTCTCTCTGGCTCAAAAAAATCATGATAATCAACCAAAACAATGATGATATGATGTATCAGTAAATTGCAACAGAGACTAAATATGACTTTAACATGGCTTGCAACTCATTTTCTCTAACACATGGAGAATATAAGAATACCGACAAGATTATTAAACTATAAGTTGCACAGAATTAACTATGTCACAATTCCTACGATGCACCCACAAGCCTATCACCTAGTGTCATGATCGAAAATCCTAAGTATATAAGCGTAGCATGAGTACATAAACATATATGTACCATGTTAGTATCCCGCCTAAGCTCGAAGAATTAGTGACTATAGGTCGACGTGATGCTTACAAGAGTCAAATAATATGAAATGAATACAGGCTAATCAGTAATAGCAGTAATGAACAATAATAAGGAAATGAGCATCAAATAACATTCTCTAGTACTCCACACCATCCCTTTCCATGGCATACATGTTGTTTAACTTTCTCTTTTTTCATAAAATCAATAATTACAATTACCGGGCTTCTCATAAATTACCAAACATATAATAGCTATGAACGTATAGCTGATACGATGTGAAAACTAAATGTACACTGTCGAGGGTCGAACGGCCCGAACCATAGATTCATCTATATGCCCCGCTCGCGAATCGAACATGCGAAACGGTTAATATAGTACTAGGACTACCCCGCTCGCGAATCATTCATGTTATTCGGGTTAATATAATTCCAGGACTACCCCGCTCGCGAATCATCTATGCGACTCGGGTTCCCGTACCAATACATGAATAACATGAAATTTCGGATAATTTAGCAGGGAACCTACTAACAGTATAAGAATTTAATAATGTCAACTTCAAGGCATAACTTCTTAGGACTTCACATGTGAGATTCGAGGATATTAGACTACTTAGACCATATGCATGATCACATATATAACACATAAACCATGCTTGTGAATTCTAAATTACCCGATAAGGCATAATAGTAGCTAAGCATGGGCTATTGTCACTTCTTGCGTGCGTAGCCCCCGAAAATAAGGACAAACAACCATTTATAACCACGTATCGGGACAATTCTCTCTTATAAGGTTATAAAGGAGACTCACCTCGGGTCGAACCTACTCCCCGGGTCAAGAATGCAGCCGAAACTCCGACCTCGTCTCCCAAGGACTCGAAACTAATCAAATGTTATAGAAATAAATCAACTTATTCTCAAAAGTATGGAATTCTCCTGTTTACTTTGTTATTTCACCTTACTTTGAAAAAATCCTAAAATACACCCCCGGGCACACATGCTTTGATTCCATAAATTTTTGAAGGAATCAATTACCCATAGCCTACGGATCATTATTATATAGTTTTTGTGTGATTTCATGGAAAATTCCATGGTAATTCTCCTAATTTCTATACAACCTAGGTTTTTACTCTAACCCTTGAATTTTCCACTAATTAATGAGTTAATCTACCTAATAATCCAAGTATTAGACTAAGTTTATGGTAGTATGTTCGTACCTGCAATAACAAGGTCATTTTCCCCTCTTGCATGTTCAAGATTACCCCAAGGAAGAAGAAGAAGGTGAGGAAAAATGAATTAATCCCGCTATAAAAACACACTGCCAGTTGTTTCCTCTATGCGAACGCAGCCTGGGCAGTGCGTTCGCGATGTCTAAGCGAACAGTCCCCCAGGGGCATTCTATGCGAAGACGGAGGCTAGTTGGTCATGACCTGCACGAACGCGGAGGCTAGGGTAAGAGGTAAGCTGGGCTGGCCCATAGCTAGACCCTATGCGAAAGCGGAGGAGGTGTGCGAACGCACTAGGTCAGAAGCCCAACATCTCGCGATCGCGTGGCCGTTAGTGCGAACGCATAGAGTATTCGGCACCCCTGCCCAATTCCTTCTTCGCAAACGCAGTCACCACAACACCTAGCCCCTCCCCCCCCCCTCCCCGCGATCGCGGAGAAGGTAGACCTAGAATTTTCTAGTTATTACCATTTAGCTCCAAGGGGTCCGAAACTCACCCGAGCCCCCTGGGACCCCGTCCAAAGGCACTTGCAGGTCGGCGTTCACGATACGGACTCGCTCAAATTTTCGGATCGTGAAAAACAACAATGAAACTAAGAATTCGACCCCAAAAAAAAATTGAATCGACTTTTGAACTTAGAGTTATAAAATTCGCTTCCAATGCGCCGAACCGACCTATACTACTTGGAATGACACCAAATATTGCAAGCAAGTCATAAATGACGTAACGGAACTATTCCCGATCTCGGAATTCCGTTCGGACCTCGATAACACCAAAACACGTCCCAAACAACAATATGAACTTAAGGAAACTCTTATTTCAATATTGGGCATCAAAACGCTTCCGATTCATCAAAAATCGATGTCGAACATACGCCCAAGTCGAAAATCATCATACAAAGCTACCAGAACCGTCGAAACTAGATTTCGAGGTTGTTTACTCAAAACATTGACCGAATTCAAACTTGGCCTTAAAAGCCAACCTTAAGGAACCAAGTGTTCCTATATCACCCTAAACACTTCCGAATCCCGAACCACCCACCCCCGCAAGTAAAAAAATCATAATAAGCTGCTACGGGAAGTTTCATTTAGGGGAACAGGGTTCGATAACGCTAAACGACCGGTCGGGTCGTTACATTCTCCGTCTCTTAAACAAACGTTCATCCTCGAACGGGTCTAGAATCATATCTGAAGTGCTGAATAAGTGTTGATATCCTCTCCGCATGTCCTCCTCGGACTCCCAGGTCGCCTTCATGATTGGTTGGCCACTCCACTGGACCTTTACGGAAGAAACTCTCTTGGATATCAACTGGCGATCCAGTCTATCAATAATAGCAAGTGGCTCCTCCTTGTAGCCCAACCTCTTATCCAACAGAATAGTGTTGAAATCAACAACGTGAGAGGAGTCGGCGTTGTACCTCCGGAGCATGGATACGTGAAAGGCCGGATGAACTCTTGACAAACTGGGGGTAAAGCTAGTTCGTAAGCAACCTCCCCAACTCGCCTCAGCACCTCGAAGGGACCTATAAGCCACTTGCCCTTCTCTTCGAACCTCATAATACCCTTCATCGGCGAGACCTTCAACAGAACCTTATCTCCCTCCATAAATGATATATCGCGCGCCCTCCGATCCGTGTAACTCTTCTTTCTGGACTGTGTTGTGCGCAGCCTCTCCTGAATCAACTTCACTTTCTCCAAAGTGTCTCTCACCAGGTCGGTGCCATATAACTAACCCTTGCCAGGCTCAAACAACCTAATAGCAGAACCACATGGTCAACCATACAAAGCCTTAAATGGAGCCATCTAAATGCTTGACTAATAAGTACTATTGTAAGCAAACTAGGCCAAAGGTAAGAAGTGGTCCAACTGACCTCCAAAGTCAATCACAGATGCCCGGGGCATGTCCTCAAATATTTGAATTGTGCGCTCCGACTTACCTTCAGTCTGAGGGTGAAATGTTGTGCAGAGATCTATCTGGGTAACCATCTCACTATGCAATGTTGTGTAGAAGTGCAAGGTGACTAAGGACCTCGATCTGATATAATGGACACGGGCACGCCGTGCAACTAGACTATCTCACGAATGTAGATATGGGCCAACCTCTAAAAAGTATATGTAGTAGTCACTGGAATGAAATGCGCCTATTTGGTCAATCTATCCACAATGACTCAAACCGCATCAACTTTTTGCAAGGTCTGAGGCAACCCAACCACGATGTCCACAGTGATGCGTTCTCACTTCTACTCAGAAATGTTCATCTGCTGATGTAGGCCTCCTAGCATCTGGTGCTCATACTTAACCTGATGGTTGTTAAGACACCTAGCCAGGGACTCCACAATGTCCCTCTTCATCCTCCAAAAATTTAATTCTCCAAATACCCAACCTGAAACTCTCGAAATTCAACCACCAACTAGGTGGGAAATTCAATGGGGAAACAATATTATTGAATAAAATTTGTCACAAGTGACTTACCTCAAGAAACTCTTCGAAAGGCCTCTCAATAATCACTTTAGCCTGTCCTTGAAAAGTCCAAAAATTAAAAAATCTCGGAAACCCTTTGAATTATATTATGCCCAGGCCTTTCGCACCCGAGGACCAAAAATTCGCTTTTGAGGGACACTTGTTGCTTTATGTCTTAACATCCTTCTTGGTTCACCTTCACCTACCACTTTTCATCCTTTGTTGTGAAATTATTCAGTAGAGTCTAAATCTCACTTTATGTCTTTTGCATGAAACATCCTCCACAAGCCGACTATAGATTAAATTAGGAGTATAGTTCAACCCATGCACAAAAGTATGTCCAAGTACCTCACTAGTCTGATAACTGTTACGTCCTGCACTTTAGTATTAAGATGAGTCATAGTAATTTATATGAGCTTGAAGAGATTTAGGTCAGTAATAAGGATATAGAACAACTGTGACAATGTTATTATAAGACCCTGTAAGTTAACAACCTTGATACTATTAGATACATTTTGATATTGTATTTATCTTGAGTGAAACATTTTTGTAAAATGTTTGAAAAATATGATTTTATATAGTTATTATTATTACTACATCTGGATACGATTTAAATTATATATATAATATGAGACAATTTATAAATGTGATTTTCTTATTGTAAAGACCCGTAAAATTCCATGGCTAAAAATAATGCCCAAATAGGTCCCCATATTATTATAACTGTAGAAATTCATAAAATGGACCCTTTTTGGGTAAAAAGTACCCCGGGACTTAAAAGAAAAAAATTTCCAGATTTGCGCATGTCTACGGTCCACAATGCAATCGCATATCAAGTATGCAGACCGCATAGTGGTCGCATACCTGGACAGTTTGTTGTACATTTTGAGGACAACTATGCATCCTAGAATGCAATCACATTTTACGAATGCGGGCCGCACAGTTGTCGCATTCTTGCACCTTGACTTTTGTGTACAAAGTTATGCGTCGGACTATGCAATCGCTATAACAGGTATGTAGACCGCATAGTGGTCGCATACCTGGGTAGTTTACTTTTCTTTTCGACCCATGTGAGGGCCAATTATGCGACAGGAATGCAGAACGCATAGCAGCAATGCGATCTAAATATTTACCGCATTTCTGCTTCGGGACTGTTAAATTTCTAATTTCATACCCGACCCCCAGTTCATAAAAATCCCCCCCCCCCCCTTCATTTTCAGCTCATTTTTTGATAAATTAGAGAGAGGAGACATTGGGTTCTAGAGAGAGAGAGAGTTCCATCTTCCTCAATTTGTTCCTCCATCACTAATCAGGCATGGAATTGATCAAGTAGGACGCAGTTTTCTTCACTACAAGAGCTAGCTTCTACCCATCAAACTAAATTTCCATATTTTTGCTAAAATAAAACATGGTTAGGTGAGTTCGTGAATATAAGGGTAGGAGGCTTGCATGCATGTAAGCAACAAATTATAATGTAGTAAAAGGAAGTGGGTCAGAGTAATCTTTCACTAAGAAGAGAGGCCATTTAATCTAAAAGAACACTTAGTGTTTGATAGAATGATCAAGTGAGTTCGAGACATGATCATTGTTCCTAATTCTAAGTTAGATTATTCCACATTGTGAACTAGATTGGAGGTTCTAGAATGCCGGGTGAATTGTGGTAGAAATTAAGGGAAAATCCCAAATCAAGGTATGCATGGCTAACTTTAATCTTTGTAGAGTTACCTTGTTGGTGTCCGAGTACACGACATGAAATTCTTTCTTGAGCATTTGTGAGTTTTTTGTCCTGGTGTGTTGAGTTTTATGAATTCATTCTCTAATTTTCTTATGTTAATTACAATGCTAATTGAAATTATGAAGGGTTATTCTTTTTTGCTTACCCTGCCATGTGTATAGCTCGTTAAACGTTGAATACATCGATATGAGAGGATGTGTTGCAAAAGGAAAGAAATGATAATAAAATAAAGTGTTGAATGTATCTAAGTGGTAAGTGTTGTGTAGCAAACAATGAAAGTAAACATGGGCTAATTTTATTGAGTTAAATGATTGTGGCAACACTATACATGAATTACTGATTGGTAAGAATCATTGTGCCTTGATTTACATAGTTATTGGTTGATATGAACTTATGTTCTTCATGGCAAAGATCTTTGTGATATAATTGTTGGTAGTTGTTGTTGTGAAATGTGATTGTAAGGTGGTAATGGGTTGCACGCCGCAACATGAAGTAATAAGGATGGAGAGGTAATAATGGTGAACTGTGAATGTACGGTGGGATCGGGTTGCGCGCCCCAACACGAAGTAATAAGGGTGGAGAGGTAACAAGGGTGAGATGAGAATGTACGGTGGGATCGGGTTGCGCGCCGCAACAAATGAAAAATTGAAACAAGTAACTGTGAAATTTTCATTTAAGGTTTTTTGTATACTTGTGTGGTACTTGTATGGTTACCCTAACTGCTTTATAATTGTGTATTGTTTGATTCTACTTGGAACAAACTTGGTTCGTACATGCTAGTACTATTCAATGCTACTAATGTCCCTTTTGCCGGGGGCGCTACATCTTTTATATTGATGTAGGTGGTTACACAGGAGGTAGCTCAGACCGCCGATATGTGTATTTCCCCCTTTGTACTTTCAGCACATCCGGTGAGCCTGACTTCCTCTCGGGGCCGTGTGTATTCTACATCATCTTGGTGTGTATGATATGTCTTTTAAGGTATAGCCGGGGCCATGTTGCCGGCCAGTATTGTATAAACCCTTAGTACTCTGGGAGGCTCCGTAGACATGATGTGGGTTGTACATATATGTATTTTGGGCAGTAAATGTGTTTACTAGTAGACGTGGTCCGTCGGAATTATTGTATGTTTTGTGATTATCAAATGTTGAAATGATAAAGGATAATATGAACTCAAGTAGTAGATTCATGCTTAAACTCTTAATTGCTAATTCATGTGGAATAATGTATATTATAAACAAGAGTGATGCGTTGGGTAGGAAAGGCAATCTAAGTCTGCTTGACCGGGACCATCCGGTTGGGCGCCGGTCACGTCCCTCCGTTTTGGGGCGTGACCGACTTGGTATCGGAACCTAAGGTTTTAAATGTGTCCTAGGATGTCTCAGAGTCGTGTCTAGTAGAGCCCTTCTTATTGGTTTGTTATCAACCACATCTATAATTTGTGGGCTGCATGGTCGTTCATAAAAATACCCTTTCATCGTTACTTTGTATTGTGCAATGTGGTGAAAGTTGAGGTTGTCTATCTCTAACTCGTTCGTTGTTCCAATTTTCAGCAAATGTCACCCAAGAAGAGAGCCCGATTTGGCCCAGAGGCTAATGCCATCCTAGGAGTGGCCGTGAATTCTTTATCTGATGGTGCGGGTGAGAATGATTCCCCGACCCTTAATCTGCCTGACTCTTCCATCCCAGGATAGGATATTCTTATTCGTGCTCCAGCGAAGGGTGCTACAGTCCCTCCCGCTGATGTTCCTGATTCTTCTTCAGTCCCAGTTTCCGGTCCCGGTATTTCTGATGGGGACCTCAGGGGAGCTATTCAGATGTTGACTCAACTAATGGCCTCCCAGGATCAAAGATCACATACTGCCCGTGCATCCTCTAGCGAGCAAGGGGATTCTTAAGGTTCCATGGTCAACCAGTTTCTGCGGTAAGCCCCTCCAGAGTACACAGGCACCGACCCAGAGTCTTATCCTTAGGATTTCATTGATGAGATGTGCAAGACTCTCCGGTTTATGAAGGCTACAGAGGGTGAGGGGGTTGAGATGGCTTCCTATCAGTTAAAGGGAGTAGCGTATTCATTTTTTGAGACGTGGGAGGGGTCCCGTGGGAAGGGGAGCCCTCCGGAAAATTGGGATGAGTTTGTTGATGCCTTAATGGATCATTTGGTTCCTACCGAGACTATGAAGACCCGTGTAGTGGAGTTAGAGGTCCTTAAGAATGGAAACATGACTGTGTGGGAGTACCACATGGAGTTCGTGTTCCTGTCCAAATATGCCATACACATGAAGTGGGCAACCTTGGAAGTTCATTGGGAGGAGGATGATCAGTCCTTGGGAGAGGGACATGAGGGCCATCCCAATCCTATGCTCAGCCCTCAGCCAGTGCCCCGTCATCAGGGCACAATTACCAGCAGGGGGTTGCTTTGGAACATGTTAAGATAGCAGAAGGTTCCATCAGTCGGGTCGTTCAGGTGGGAGGTTACAGCAGCAACGGAAGGTCCCATGCCTTATGTGTGGGAGGTCTCCTTCTAAGCCTTATTACTTGGATATATCGGTGTGCTATAGATATGGAGAGATAGATATCCAGCGAGACTTCCGCGCACCTAGTCAGGGCGCGGGTAGGGGTACTGCTTAGCCATCCTTCTCTTCAGTCGCTACATCTTCAGCACACCCTCTTGCTCTAGCAGGGCGCGGTGCAGTTAGGGGTGGAGTGCAAAGGGTTCCCCAGATGTTTTCGCAAGTATTTTGAATGTTCAATCACATGATTTTTATGATCTTATTGACCCCGGGTCATCCTTGTTATACGTTTCTCCATTTATTACTTCAAGTTTTGGGATAGAAACCGAACATCTTCACGAGTCGTTCTCTGTGTCGACTCCGATTGGTGATTCCATTACTGTCATGTGAGTCTATAGGAATTGTGTTGTCTCGGTGCGTGCTCGGGATACCACGACGGATCTTATTGTGTTGGAAATGGTAGGTTTTTATGTAATTATGGGGATTAATTGGCTCTATTCGTGCTTTGCTAAACTCGACTGTCGAACCAGGATTATGAGGCTTGAGTTTCCTAATGAATCAAATATCGAGTGAAAGGGGAATAATGTTGTGCCAAGAGGTATATTTATATCCTACCTTAAAGCCTGAAAGATGATCAGAAAATGGTGCATCTACCATTCGTTCCGGGTTGCGGACACCACTTTAAGGTGCCTGCTCCCGAATCTGTGCCTGTTTTGAAGGAATTTCTCGAAGTATTTTCGGACGAGCTTCCTCGGATTCCACAAGACAGGGAGATCAATTTCGGGATTGATGTAATGCCAGATATGCAGCCAATATGTATTCCACCTTACTGAATGGCGCCAGAAGAATTGATAGAGTTAAAAGAGCAATTGAAAGATCTATTAGAAAAAGGGTTTCATACGGCCAAGTGTGTCGCCTTGGGGCGCACCGGTTCTTTCTGTCAGAAACAAAGACTGATCTCTTCAGATGTGTATTGATTATCGGCAGCTCAACAAGGTCACCATAAAAAACAAATACCCATTGCCCCGGATAGATGATTTGTTCGATTAGTTGACATGTGCTAGGTTCTTCTCAAATATCGATTTGCGGTACGGGTATCACTACTAAAAGATCAGGGAGCACGATATTCCTAAGACTGCCTTCAGGATTCGATGTGGGCACTTTGAATTTCTGGTAATGTCTTTTGGGGTAACCAACGCCCCAACAACTTTTATGGATCTTATGAATCGGGTTTTCAAACTGCTTCTTGACTCTTGTGTGATTGTCTTCATTGAAAACATCCTTGTTTATTCGCGAAGTCATGAAGATCACGCTACGCACCTCAGGGAAGTTATGTAGACTCTTCATCAACCCCAGTTGTATGCAAAGTTCTCAAAATGTGAATTTTGGGTCGAATCAGTCGCCTTTTTGGGTCATCTTATTTCAAGGGAAGGGATTCGGTTTGATCCCCAAAAGATTGCAGCGGTAAAGGATTGGCCTAGGCCAACGAACCCTACAGATATTCCAAGTTTCTTGGGTTTTGTTGGGTATTATCGGAGGTTCGTGGAGGGGTTCTCTACTCTCGCCTCTCCATTAACTAAGCTGACGCGGAAGGGGGTTACGTTCCAGTGGTCCGATGCTTGTGAAATAATTTTTCAGGAATTTAAATTGAGATTGACTATGGCGCCAGTGTTGACCTTACCAGGAGGTTCAGAAGGGTTTGTGGTGTATGGTGATGTTTCAAGTGTTGGGTTGGGTGTTTATTTATTCAATGTGGTAAGGTAATAGCATATGCTTCTAGGCAGCTCAAGAATCATGAAAAGAATTATTCGACGCATGATTTGGAGCCCGCGGCAGTCGTGTTTGCAATGAAAATCATGCAGCATTATCTTTATAGGGTCCATCTGGACGTGTTCACATACCACAAGAGTCTTCAATACTTATTCAAGTAGAAGGAGTTAAACTTAAGGCAACAGAGGTGGTTAGAGTTGCTCAAGGATTATGACATGAATATTTTCTATAGTCCAGAGAAGGAAAATGTGGTACGATGCTCTTAGTCAGAATACCATGGGTAGCTTGGCTCATTTGGAAGCAGGTCAGAGGCCTTTGGCTCTGGTGGTTTATTAATTGGCTAGTCTGGGGGTCTGTCTTTCTACCTCAGACGAAGGGGATGTTGTGGTGCGTAATGGAGCACAGTCTTCGCTTGTAACGGAAATCGAGGAAAAACAATTCATAGATCCAGCATTTTGTACAGTTGAGAGGGGCAATTCTGAATCATAAGACTATATCATTTTCACTCGGAATTTTCCCTTAGGAAACAGTAATGGCAGAGGCTCACAATTCCAGGTATTTAGTACACTTAGGTTCTATGAAGATGTATCATGATCTCAAAGAAATTTATTGGTGTAATGGTTTTAAGAGGGGTGTGGAGGACTTTGTGGCAGGTGTCTGAACTGTTAGAAAGTGAAGGCCCATCATCAGAGGCCCAGTGGGTTGACACGGCTTATGGAAATACCAATATGGAAATCGGAGATGATCAATATGGACTTTGTGGTGGGGTTACCTTGCACTCCACGTAGGTTCGACTCAGTTTGGGTAATAGTGGATGGGGTCATGAAATCAGCCCAGTTCTTGCCAGTCAAGTCCACAGATACTGCGGAACAATACGCTCAGTTGTATATCAAGCAAATATTCAGACTCCACGGCACGCCAGTATCTATTATCTCGGATCGAGGGGTCCAGTTCACAGCTAACCTTTGGAAGAAATTTCAGCAAGGTTTGGGTACGCAGGTAGATCTCAGCACATCATTCCCTCCAGAGACTTATGGGCCGGCAGAGCGGACCATCCAGACGCTTGAAGATATGTTACAGGCTTGCGTATTAGATTTCAAGGGTAGCTGGGATGATCACTGGCCCCTTATAGAATTTTCTTATAATAACAGTTTCCATGCTAGTATCCAGATGGCCCTATTTGAGGCATCGTACGGAAGGAGGTGTAGGTCTCTTATTGGATGGTTCGAGGTTGGCGAGACGGACTTGTTAGGACCGGATCTTGTGCACCAAGATATGGAAAAAGTTATGTTCATTTAGGAAAGGATGAAAACCTCTCAGAGTCATCAGAAATCCTACGCGGACGTTCGTCGAAGAGACCTGGAGTTTCAAGTGGATGATTGGGTATTCTTTAAGGTGTCTCCCGTGAAAGGAGTATTGTCGTGTCGAGCCATATAGGATTGCTCAAAGGATAGGACAGGTGGCTTATAGGCTGGAATTTCCCCATGAAATGTCATTAGTGCACCCAATGTTTCATGTGTGCACGTTGAAGAAGGTGATCGGGATCCATCTGCCATTGTGCCGGTTGAGACGGTTGAAATTAATTAAGGATTGTCATATGAATAGGTTCCAGTTGCTATTCTTGATAGGCAAGTCTGTGGATTGAGGAACAAAGAGATTGCTTCTGTTAAAGTATTATGGCGGAGTCAACAAGTCGAAGAATCCACATGGGCCACATGCTTGATTTGGTTCAACAACAGGTAGCGACAGGAATACGGACCGCATAGCAGGAATGCGATCGCATTCCTGACCGCATTTCTGCTTCGGGACTATTAAATTTATACTTTCATACCCAACCCCCAGTTCATTAAAACACCTCCCCCTTTCATTTTAAGCTCATTTTCTGATAAATTAGAGAGAGAGGAGAGAGTGGGTTCTAGAGAGAGAGAGTTCCATCTTCCTCAATTTTTTCCTCCATTACTGCTCAGGCCTGTAATTGATCAAGTAGGACACCATTTTCTTCACTACGAGAGGTATGTTTCTACCCCATCAACCTAAATTTCCAGATCTTTTTTAAAATAAAACATGGTTAGGTGAATTCATGAAGACAAGGGTAGGATCTTTGCATGCATGTAACAACCTAATCATAATCTAGTAAAAGGGAGTGGGTCAGAGTAATCTTTCACTAAAAAGAGAGGCCAATTAATCTAAAAGAACACTTAGTGTTTGCTAGAATGATCAAGTGAGTCCAATACATGATCATTGTTCCTAATTATAAGTTAAATTATGCCACATTGTGAACTAGATTCAAGGTTCTAGAAGGTCGGGTGAATTGTGGTAGAAATTAAAGAAAAATTCCAAATCAAGGTATGTATGGCTAACTTTAATCATTGTAGAGTTACCTTGTTGGTGTCCGAGTACACGGTATAAAATTCTTGCTTGAGCGTATGTGAATGGTTTGTCCTGCTGTGTGGAGTTGGACGAATTCATTCTTTGATTTTCTTAAGTCAATTACTATGCTAATTGAGATTATGAAGGGTGATTTTTTGTGCTTATCCTACAATGTGTAAATCTCGTTAAATTGTGAATATATCGGTTTGAGAGGATGTGATGCAAAATGAAAGAAATGATAATGAAATAAAGTGTTGAATATATCTAAGTGCTAAATGTTGTGTAGTAAATAATGAAAGTAAATATGGGCTAATTTCATTGAGTTAAATGATTTTGGTACCATTATACATGAATTACTGTTTTTGGTACCATTATACATGAATTACTGATTGGTAAGGATCATTGTTCCATGATTTCACATAGGTATTGGTTGATATGAACTTATGTTCTTCATGATAAAGATCCTTGTGATATAATTGTTCGTAGTTGTTGTTGTGAAATGTGATTGTAAGGTAGGATCGGGTTGCACGCTTCAACACTAAGTAATAAGGGTGGAGAGGTAATAAGGGCCAATTGTTAATGTACGAAGGGATCGGATTGCACGTCGCAACACAAAGTAATAAGGGTAGAGAGCTAATAAGGGTGATATGAGAATGTACGGTGGGATCGGGTTGCGCGCTGCAACAGATGAGAATTTGAAACAAGTAACTGTGAAATTTTCATTTGTCGTATTCTGTATACTTGTGTGGTACTTGCGTACTTACCCTAACTGCTTTCTTATTGTGTATTGTTTGATTCTACCTGGAATAAGCTTGGTTCATACATTCTAGTACTATTCAATGGTACTAACATCCCTTTTGCCGGGGACGCTGCATTATTTATGTGGATGTAGGTGGTTCCACAGCATGTAGCTCAGACCGCCGATAGTGTTGTTCCCTCCTTCGTACCTTCAGCAGATCCGGTGAGCCCTAGTTCCTCTCGGGGCCGTGTGTAGTCTACATCGTCTTGGTGTATATGCTATGTCTTTTAAGGTATAGTCGCGGCCTTGTTTTCGGCAAGTATTGTTTAAGCCCTTAGTATTCTTAGAGGCTTCGTAGACATGATGTGGGTTGTACATATATGTATTTTGGGCAGTAAAGGTGTTTACTAGTAATCGTGGTCCGAATCGGAATTATTGTATGATTTATGATTATCAAACGTGGAAATGATAAAGGATAATATGAACTCAAGTAGTAGATTCATGCTTAAAATCTAAATTGCTAATTCATGTGGAATAATGTATATTATAAACACGGGTGATGCATTGGGTAGGAAAAGAAATCTAGGTCCGCTTGGCCAGGACCATCCGGTTAGGCACTGGTCGCGTCCCTCGGTTTTGGGGCGTGACAGTCAATCAACCATGTGAGTGCATATAATGGAGGTTATCATATATATATTATTGCTATATTTTATTAGATGACCATGTGTCGTCAATTAAGTAAAGAGTGGAGGGATGAGGATTCCATATGTAATTGTGGGAGACAACGTTTAGTGATTAAGCATTTTAAGTTAGTAGGTGGCCACTTAGGACATAAATGTGTTATTAGGTGTACTATATATAAACACACGAGGTTTTAATGAATAATCAAATGGGTATTCAATTAATGACATGTGAAGGTGGTTAAAGGCCGTTTTTTAAAAATATATTTTACTAATTTGTTGTTTTCCTCTAAATACATATATATAGATAGAGAGAAGATGTTGCACATTAGTATTATATATATACATTTAGACACTATACATTTTCGTAACATCTTAAAGTGTAGAAGACTTTGTTTAGGAAAAAATGGGCAGCAACTTTATGTCTCTCTCGATCTTTTCTTTTGTACTAATGAAATATTGAAACGCTTTTAGCAAGAGTTCATTCTTTTATTTGGGAAAATTCATACGTTGATCTTAACAATAAGTACTTTAGTATAAGGAAGCGTTGGCATCAACGTTCTCACTTTGATGATAATTCTTTATTCAAGTTTGATTATTCATCTACAACATTCTACGAGCTCCTATGAGCAATTAAGGTATGTTAAGTCTATTCCTTCTTTCCATTTAGCATGATCCATATGATACAAATGAAACGATCAAAGGCGAAACTTTCATAAACGACTCTATTCATAGAAGTACTAGGTGTGCCTATGTTCTTGATTCCGCATGTGTCCTACTGTCATATCAATTGTTCATGGGTCTCATTGTCATGCCCCAAACATAGGGAGGCATGGCTGGCACCCGGTATCGTGCAGGACCGAGTGAACCACTCAGTAACTCATGATCGTTCGACCAAAACTAGAACATACATAGGTCGCGTTAGCTGGAATCATTCCTTTTGTAACTATCATGGGCCCACATGGCCACAACTCATAATGTACAAATCTGAGTGGGAAAATACTGTATCACTGAACCATTTCTTAAAACATGAATACATATGGGTCGTCAAGGCCTGTGACATACTGTACAAAATGAACCACTTTCTACAAAGCCTCTAAGAGTATTAGACATCAAATAGAACAGGGCATCGGCCTACCCATAAGACTGTAGAAAACCTCTGACACGATGACTCATAGACGTTGTTGCATCCCGAATGAGGCGTAGTCTTCATGATCCTTCGCTGAATTCCAATATCGTCTACTACGAGGGCTTGTCAAACGGATTATATATACGTGCAGGCATGAATGCAGTGTCCCCAACAAAAGGACGTCAACACGAATAATTTGCCGAGTATGTAAGGCGGAACCGAAACATAACAATAAGTCTACACTAATTAAAGACACATAAGAATAAACCTAAATATATGAAGTGCCACCACATACGCTACTTACTGTACTCTTATATATATATATATATATATATATATATATATATATATATCATATGATGCATGAATGTCCGACTAATCAGTATTTGCCGGGCCGGCCTTCACACAGTGGTAAATGCATGACTGCCCGACCGGTCGTAGTTCGATGATAAATGTGTAATTGTCCAACCAACTGTAGCTCTGTGGTAAATCAGTATGCATGACTGATCAACCGGTGGTAAATAACGGTACATAATTGCCCAACCGTTAATAACCGCCGGACCGTCTGTAGCACGATGGTAAATTCATGAAGATGCATGTATCAATATATTATAAACATTAACATCTCTGTAATATACCTCAATTGGGACTTAGGGACATACCTAGTCATGCTTGAGTATCATTTTACGGGAATGAATAACATAGACATCCATAACTGCTAAGAATATAAACACTTATGAAATAGCATTACGTTTACGTATCATTACCTGGATCATGCCAAATGAAGGAGGGATTAGCCTTAACATACCTCTAAGGACAAATTTATACTTGTATACATGAACTATCCCCTCTATGCCTCAATCTTATATGCCAAAACTAGTCTTCTTCCACGTTACTTTACTACAAGGAAGTCTCCAATTTGCTATTTTCCTCAATCATAGAACATAGTATCGAAGAAACGAAATCCTTTTCCAAATATCATGTGGATGAAGGCATAACCAACACAACATTTGTTTTTTAAATCAATAGGCAAGTACAGGAAATCATATGTATTGTTATGAGTCTCGTCAGTATTTGCTGTGAGTAGCATCTTTTTAAGTATACTTGTTTGGGATGTTTTTAAGTAGTAAAGTAGTCCAACTATATTCTCCAAGACTCATTTTATTTATGCCACCTATTTAACAAGATTTATGAATCATTTAGTTAATCCTATATAGCTGCCACATTGGGGGGCTCAAGACTTATCAAAAATTTTATAATTAACTAACTAATCTTTCACAAAAATTATTAATTTACCAATTATCTCCAATTACTTAAAATACTACCCACTTTTAACAAACTTTATGTATACCCTAATATCACGGTCATGTGGGTACCATATAAAATTAATACATACACTATTATTTCATTAAAACATCCATGTAAAAATAAATCTATTTTCTCAAATTATAATATTCATAATCTCATATAAAGAGTACAAATTTCCGTACGACTAATTCTTAAAATGGTAAAAAGAGATAACCTCTTTTTCGTGTGAGAAAATAATTTATATCTTTACAGTAAAGAAAATGTCATAAACTTTCTCATATTATGTGTATAATTTAAAGAATATTTGAAAGTAGTAATATTAATAATTGTATAAAATCATATTTTCCAAATGTTTTTTACAAAAATGTTCCGTTCAAAATACCATATCAATGTATATAATGGTATCAAGGTTGTTAAACTTACGGGGTCTTACAATAACAGTGTTTACCTAGAAAATGGTGTTAACAATTATACTTGATTTGTGGTTCTAAAAATAGGTGACTTATTCCAATACTAGTTAATAATTAAGAAATGATAAGTGTAAGTAAGAAGAATGTGATAACCAAACCAGTTTTGCTAAAGGAGCGAGGGCGTCGAGCTTGATGGTATCGGGGTCTCCGTGTCAGCTTAGTAATAATAAAGTATGATTAATAAATGAAGAATAATAAAGATGGGGTATAATTGAAGAGCTCGTTAACCGAGAAAAGGGAGAGTAGAAACATCTATTTTTGTGAATGATATATCTTACAAAATGACTGGGGTTCCTTTATACAGGAGGGAAAAACCCTAATATGATACATTCCTAATTATTACAAAGAATACTATTGGTATAGCTGTATAACGGCCTAGTACGGATTTGTACTATCTCTTAGAAATCGTATCTATCTTAACCGCCTGTCCTTGGTAAATTCTCACTTTTTCTTAACGATCATCAATTTTTACTGCCTCAAGGTAGGCAGTGACAGGTGTTCGATGAAATGACCCGACCGGTTATTTTGTATTATCGGACCTTGTTCCCCTAAATAAAACGTCCCATAGCGGCTTTTTATTATTTATGACTTGCGGGCACTGGTGGTCTGGAATTCGGAGGTGTTTAGAGTGCTATAGGAACAATTGGTTGCTTAAGGTTGGCCTTTAAGGCCAAGTTTGACTTCGGTCAACATTTTGGGTACACGACCTCAGAATCAAATTCCGACGGTTTCGGTAGCATCGTATGAAGATTTTTGACCTAGGCGTATGTTCGGAATGGGTTCTGATGACCTGGGGGCATTTCGGCGCCCAATATTGAAATAAGAAGTTCCTTAAGTTCCTATTTTGGTTTAGGACGTGTTTTTGTGTTATCGAGGTCCGAATGGGATTCCGAGATCGGGAATAGTTCTATTATGTTAATTATGTCTTCCCGGCAAAATTTTGTGTCATTCCGAGTTGCATAGGTCGGTTTAGCGCGTTGTTAGCGAAGTCTAGAAAACCTAAAGGTCCTAAGTTTGGTTCTTGGGGTTTGAAGATGTGATTTTCAGTATTAGCGTTGTTTTGGGTGATTCAAAGATTTGAGCGAGTCCGTATTATTGTATGGGACTCGTTGGTATATTTGGACTAGAGCTCGGGTTGGCCCAGGCGCATCCCGGGCACCTAACGGGCTAAAAACCAGCTAAAATAGCTGCTGGTGCACCTGTTCTGGTATGACCGCAGGTGTGGTTGCCTAGTCGCAGGTGCGGGACCGCTCCTGCGGTCCCCAGCATCGCAGGTAAGCCGCCAAGTGGTCTGGCCAATTCTCGCAGGTGCGGACAATGTTCCGCACGAGCGGAGCTGCAGGTGTGGTCTCTACTCCACATGTGGGGGCCCAGGCTCCTCAGTCCATTCCCGCAGGTGCGGTCCTTTGCTCGCAGGTGCAAGACCGCATGTGCGAAAACACTGTCCAGACAGTGTGTTTTTATACACGGGTCTTAACATATTTTCTCATCTTCTTCTTCTTCCTTGGGGCGATTTCCACAATTGTTGAGGGGCTAACGACCTGGTCATTTAAGGTAAGTAAAATATACGCTAATCTTAGCTTTGTGCATGGATTTTTAGCTTAATTAACTACTTAAATTAGTGAAAAATCAATAATTGAGTAGTAACCTAGAGCTTGTGATATTTGAGAATTTTCCCGTGAATTTGCTATGAAATCAAGTAAGGATCGTATATTAATGATCCTTAGGATTTGGGTGAGTGTTCCCATCGAGAATTAATTGAAGCTGAGCGTGCGGGCCCGGGGTTGGGAATTGTCCCCCTAGGTGATTTAAATGCTATATGTGATATTTGTGGGGGGCTACATACGTGCAAAGTGACGAGAGTCCGCACGTAGGGATTATTACTATTATGTCCGGGTAGTTAGGCCCACATCATGCCTTGTGTTTTACTTGATCTGAACTATATGCGTGCTGAATTAACATTTCATATTGCTTCCGTTCATGTAGTCATGAAATTTGAGAAAAACTTGTAAGAAATTGTTAATGGAAAGGTATTTTCTTTTAAAAGGGAATAATGTATGTGCATGTGACCGCTTCACAATTTGTATTCTACAAGCGGAGTGTGATTTCCCCCACTCTTATGAGAGACGCACTTTTGGGACGGGCCGATCGATCCTCGGCAGTGCGTAGAGAGATTGAGAGATGCACTTTTGGGACGGGCTGATCGATCCTCGGCAGTGCATAGAGAGATTGAGAGACACACTTTTGGTACAGGGTGCATAGAGAGGTTGAGAGATGCACTTTTGGGACGGGCCGATAGATCCTTGGCAGTGCATAGAGAGGTTGAGAGGTGCACTTTTGGTACGGGCAATTCGATCCTCGGCAGTGCCCATGCGTGACTATCATATGACTCCGGCCGGTTATCTTTATCCTGCATGCGTATGATTTATTGGTTATTAAATTTCATGAAATTGATCTGACAGAGATTTGGGAAAATGTGAAGCGGTACTTGTTTTATTTATCCTCAGTATTCTTCCTGGATTTCAGTATCTTAAATATATACTTGTTGCTTCACTATCCCTACATGCCTACTATTTTTATTACATTCTGTTAAATTATATTGTAGGACCTTAGTGAGTGTCATGTCGACCTCTCGTCACTACCTCTTCGAGGTTTGGCGGGAGACGCACTGGGTACATATATATTTATGTACTCGTGCTGCACTTCTGTACTTAATTGTACAGGTTCTGGGCTGGTGCTTCTGGTTATCCGGCCAGAGCTTGACATGTATATTATGGACCTGACTCCACGGTGAGCTGCCTCCCTTGGCGATTCTCAGTTGTTCTATGGAGTTACCTTTTCTTAATTTCTGTCTACATCCTTTCAGACAGCAGTCCAGCTTGTATCATCTTTTGTATATTCTACTAGTTCGCCTATTGACTTGTGACAGTAGTTCCTGGCACACACTTACTCGATTCTAATTTTGGGACTATATATATATTGGATCACGATAGTTTTGGATGTATGTATCTAAATTGGTAAATGTTTACGCTTTTATTTAGATGAGCTAAGTTTAAAACTTTGGGAAATATGTGGGATTGGTATGTTAATATGAAAAATATCACTAGTAAACAATTGTTGGCTTGCCTGACTCCGGTGTTGGGTGCCATCAAGACCCGTATGGTATTTTGGGTCGTGACAACATGGTATCAGAGCACTAGGTTCATGTAAGTCTCACGAGTCACGGGCGAACCCAGTAGAGTCATGCAGATCGGTACGGAAACGTCTGTACTTATCTTCAAGAGGCTACAAGGTGTTAAGAAACCTCTATTTGTTCTTATTCTATCGTGCAACCTATGATTTACTAAAATCATTCTTCTATTTTGTCACATATGTTCCGGACCCGGGAAGGGCCACTACCCCTGCCGTCCGAGGCGAGGGCACTGGCCCGTGGTAGGGGATGAGGGTGTCCAGAGCTATACCGATCCCGCCACCTGAGGACCCTATATTAGAGGAGCAGGATGAGGTGCCTCTAGCAGATCCTGCACCCGGAGACTTTATGACGGCGCCAGGCTTCCAGGCAGTCATGGGCAGTATGATGAGATTTATGGACACCATGTCCCAGGCTAGTTTATTTCCAACAGATTCCTGCCCTTCCATAGGCGGGAGGGGGAGCCCAGAACCTTACTGCCTAGGCCGCACCACCACCAACAAAATTATATCACACCTCGGGTACACTTCCCATGGATGGTACCCAGCCTGTAGCGGCAGCACCGGAGCCCAGACCAGCTGCGGATGGAAACAAGCATAAGATGTTAGACAGATAGACTCGCTTCCGCCCTCAAGTCTTCGGGGGTGAGCGAGGTGAGGATGACCAGGACTTTATTGATAGGTACAGGGATAGACTGGACACCATGGGGATCTTAGCGTCCTATGGGAAGGACGTTACTGCATTCCATTGAGAGGGCAGAGCTTGCAGGTGGTGGCAGTCTTATATGTTCAGCAGGCCAGCCGATTCTCCTACTATCACTTAGGAGCAGTTCACACAGATGATCTTGGACTGATATATTCCATCCTCTGAGAGAGAAGAGCTAGGAGGTCAGTTTGAGCAACTAGATCAGGGGCAGATGTCCGTGACAGATTATGACGCCAGATTATCAGAGATGTCAGATGCCGAGATTGATCGGAGGTTGGTAAAAGGGTTGCATCCAGGTATCAGATCCACCATGTATGGAGTGGTGGAGATGGGTACCCCTTACCATGTCTGGAGTGGTGGAGATGGGTACCCCTTATCAACTCATAGTGGAGATTGCGCGTAGGATCGACGGTTATCAGTCGAGGAGCAGGGAGCACGGTCAGCAGGACAAGAGAGCTAGGTTCTCAAGCGTTTTCAGAGGCGCCCCAGCTAGGGGCAGGAGTCTTCATAGCAGTGGTTAGCCCAGTAGGCCTTTATATTCAGCACCTACACCACCTCCCCGAGGTGTTCCAGCGAGATCTCATTAGAGCGCCATGCCAGAGCATTTATACCATCCTCCAACCATTCAGAGTTCACACAGTGGTTATTCCATTTATGCGAGATCCTCCGATCCTTATTTTAGTGCTATGCATGAGGGCTCTCACTGCCCTCCGGCCCTTCAGGGATCTTCTTCAGTGCAGAAGACTGTGCCGCCTAGGAGTTGATATGAGTGTGTAGAGCCAGGTCATATGAGGAGGCAGTGTCCCCAGTATCGGGGCAAGGACGTACAACAGAGCTATCAGCCGATGGGTCCGGCACCAGCAGTCCGGCCACCTAGAGGTGGAGGATAGGTCGGCATCGGTCGTCCTAGGGGTGGAGGCCAGTTAGGGGGAGGTCAGACAGCTCATGTTCACTCTGGTGGGGCTCAGTCTTCAGGTGCTCCAGGTATTATCTCAGTATGCGGTAGAGAGGCTTCCGTATTGTTTGATCTAGGATCCACTTATTCATATTTTTCAGCCCTATTTGATCCTTTACTGGATGTCTCTCGTGAGTCCTTGGGATCTCCTATATACGTGTCCACTCTTTTGGGCGACTCTGTTGTGGTAGACCGGGTGTATCGGTCTTGTGTGATCAGCTTCCGTGGGTTCGAGACCAGATCTGACCTTTTATTACTCGACATGGTTGATTTTGAGGTTATTCTAGGCATGGATTGGCTATCACCTTATCATGCCATGCTTGATTGACATGCTAAGACACTTACTTTAGTCATGCCCGAGTCACCTAGGCTGGAGTGGAGGGGTTCTTCAGTTAGCGCAGCCAGCCGGGTTATTTCATTCTTGAAGGCTCGACATATGGTCGAGAAGGGTTATGTAGCATATTTTGCTTATCTGCGAGACACCACCGCTGAGTCTCCGACGATTGATTACGTGCCATTTGTTCGAGATTTTGCTTATGTATTTCCTTCAGATCTTCCGGGCGTGCCTCCGGACCGTGATATTGATTTATGCATTGATTTAGCTCCAGACACCCAACCTATCTCCATTCCTCCGTACCGTATGGCTCCAAAAGAGTTGAAGGAGTTGAAGGAGCAGCTTGAGGAGTTTTTAGCTAAGGGGTTCATCAGGCCGAGTGTATCACCGTGGGGCGCTCAAGTTTTATTTGTGAAGAAAAAGGATGGGTCTACGCGGATGTGTATTTATTACCGCCAGTTGAACAAGGTTACCATTAAGAAGAAGTATCCCTTGCCGAGCATCGATGATTTGTTTGACCAGTTGCAGGGTGCTCACGTGTTTTCTAAGATTGATATACGATCAGGGTATCATCAGTTGAGGATTCGGGCTTCAGATGTTCCGAAGACTACTTTTCGTACGAGATATGGCCAGTATGAGTTCCTAGTGGTTTTCTTTGGCTTGACTAATGCGCCAACAAATTTCATGTACTTGATGAATAGTGTGTTCAGGTCGTATATTGATTCCTCCGTTATTTTCTTTATTGATGACATTTTGATTTACTCCCGTAGCCTGGGGGAGCACGAGAAACATTTGAGAGTCGTGCTCCAGACCTTGCGAGAACATAAGTTATATGCTAAGTTCTCCAAGTGTAAGTTTTGGTTCGAGTCCATGGCATTTTTGGGGCATGTGGTATCCAGAGAGGGTATCAATGATGACCCTCAGAAGATTGAGTCAGTTCAGACTTGGTCGCATCCTCTTCAGCCACAGAGATCAGGAGTTTTTTGGGCCTAGTAAGCTATTATCGCAGATTTGTGGAGGATTTCTCTTCTATTCAACTCCAGTGACTATACTGACTCAGAACAATGCCCCATTTCGATGGTCTGGCGAGTGTAAGGCGAGCTTTCAGAAGCTCAAGACAACATTGACCTCAGCGCTAGTTCTAGTATTGCCTTCTGGTTATGGAATGTACACGGTATATTGTGACGCTTCACGCATTGGCTTGTGGTGTGTATTGATGCAGGAAGGGAGAGTTATTGCTTATGCTTCACGCCAGCTGAAGGTTCATGAGAAGAATTACTCTGTGCACGATTTGGAGTTGGCGGCGATTGTTCATGCTCTTAAGATTTGGAGTTGGCGGCGATTGTTCATGCTCTTACGATTTGGAGGCACTATTTCTATGGAGTGTCCTTTGAGGTTTATATAGACCAACATATCTTGCAGCACTTGTTCAGGCAGAAGGATCTTAATTTGAGGCAGCGCAAATGGATTGAATTGTTGAAGGATTATGATATCACTAATCTTTATCACCTAGGCAAGGCAAATGTGGTGGCAGATTCTTTGAGCAGAAAGGATGAGAGTATGGGTAGCATGGCTTATATTGCAGCAGAGGAGAGACCTATAGCCCTGGACATTCACTCCTTGGCCAATTGCTTAGTGAGGTTGGGCCTTTCAGAGCCTCGCCGAGTTTTAGCACATGTGGTTGCTCAGTCTTCGTTATTGGGAGAGATTAAGACCCGACAGTTCTATGATCCGTGCTTAGAAGAGCTTCGGGAGACAGTGGTTCAGGGTAGGGCCAGAGAGGTTACTATCGCAGAGGATGGTGTTCTGATACTTTAGGGCTGCTTATGTGTTCCTAATGTACGACCTGAGGGAGAGGATTCTAAAGAAGGCACATAGATGTATCATGATTTGAAGCATCATTCCTAGTGGAGGCGAATGAAGAAGGAAATTGTGGAGTATGTGACTAGGTGCCTTAATTACCAGCAGGTTAAGTATGAGCACCAGAGTCCAGGAGGCCTACTTCAGCAGATGCCCATTCCTGAGTGAAAATGGGAGCACATTACTATGGACTTCGTGGTTGGGTTGCCTCGGACCTTGCGGAAGGTCGACGCGGTTTGGGTCATTGTGGATAGATTGACCAAATCGGCGCATTTCATTCCAGTGGCTACTATTTATACTTCTGAGAGGTTAGCCCAGATCTACGTTCGGGAGATAGTCCGGTTGCATGGTGTGTCGATATCCATTATATCATATCGAGGTAGTCAGTTCACCTCGCACTTCTAGAGAGACTTGCATAGTGAGATGGGCACCCAGATAGACCACATCACATCATTTCACCCTCAGACTGATGGTTAGTCAGAGCGTACAATTCAGATATTGGAGAACATGCTCTGGGCATGTGTGATTGACTTTGGAGGTCAGTGGGACAAGTCATTGCCTTTGGCCGAGTTTCCTTACAATAATAGTTATCATTCCGGCATTGAGATGGCACCATTTGAGGCTTCGTATGGTCGACGATTCTGTTCTCCTATAGGTTGGTTTGGGCCTGGAAAGGCTAAGTTATATGGCACAGACATGGTGAGAGATGCCTTGGAGAAAGTGAAGTTGATTCAGGAGAGGCTATGTATAGCACAGTCCACATAGAAAAGTTACGTGGATCAGAGGGCGCGTGATATATCATTTAGGAGGGAGATAGGGTCCTGTTGAACCTATCGCCTATGAAGGCTATTATGTGGTTTGGGCAGAAGGACAAGTTGAGTCCGAGGTTTATAGGTCCATTGTAGGTGTTGAGGCGAGTTGGGGAGGTTGCATATGAGCTGCCCTTGCCACCCAGTTTATCAAGAGTTCACACAGTTTTTCATGTATCCATGCTCATTGATTTCAGCACTATTCAGTTGGATTGAGAGGTGGGCTTCGAGAAGGAGCCAGTTGATATTATTGATTGGCAGGACCGCCAGTTAAGGTCCAAGAGAGTTTCTGCCATTAAAGTCCAGTGGAAGGGCCATTCAGTTGAGGAGGCGACCTGGGAGTCCGAGGAGGACATGCGGAGCATATATCCACACTTATTCAGCACTTCAGGTATGATTTTAGACCAGTTCGAGGACGAACGTTTGTTTAAGAGGTGGAGAATGTAACGACCTAACCGGTCGTTTTGCGTTATTGGACCCTGTTCCCCTAGATGAAAATCCCATAACGGCTTTTTATGATTTATGACTTGCGGGGACTGGTGGTCCGGAATTCGGAGGTGTTTGGAGTGCTATAGGAACAATTGGTTCCTTAAGGTTAGCCTTTAAGGCCAAGTTTGACTTCGGCCAACATATTGGGTAAACGACTTCTAAATCGTGTTTTGTCGGTTCCGCTGGCTTCGTGTGATAATTTTGGACCTGGGTGTATGTTCAGAATGGGTTTCTGATGGACCGGGGGCATTCCGGCGCCCAATATTGGACTAAGAAGTTCCCTAAGTACCTATATTTGTTTGGGACGCGTTTTTGTTATCGAGGTCCTAACAGAATTTCGAGACAGGAATAGTTCTGTTATGTTAATTATGACTTGCCTGCAAAATTTGGTGTCATTCAGAGTTGTATAGATTTGTTCGGCGCGTTGTTAGCTAAGTCTAGAAAACATAAAGTTCCTAAGTTTTGGGTGTTCTGAAGGCTCGAGCGAGTCCATATTATGATTTGGGACTCGTTTGTATATTTGGACTAGGGCTCGGGTGGGCCCAGGTGCCTCACGGGCGCCTAACGGGGCTAAAAACCAGCTAAAATAACTGCAGGTGTGCCTGTTCTGGTGTGACTGCAGGTGTGGGCCTTTGCTCGCAGGTGCGAGACCGCATGTGTGGTCCTCGAGCCGCAGGTGCGAAAACACTGTCTTGACAGTGTGTTTTTTTATATAGGGGTCTTAACACATTTTCTCATCTTCTTCTTATTCCTTGGGGCGATTTCCACCATTGTTGAAGGGCTATCGACCTGGTCAGTCAAGGTAAGTAAAAATCTACGCTAATATTAGCTTCATGCATGGATTTCTAGCTTAATTAACTACCTAAATTAGTGAAAAATCAAGAATTGGGTAGTAACCTAGAGCTTGTGATAATTTAAGAATTTTCCCGTGATTTTCCTATGAAACCAAGTAAGAATCGTATATTAATGATCCTTAGGATTTGGGTGAGTGTTCCCTTCGAGAATTATTGGAATCCGAGTGTGCGGGCCCGGGGTTGGAGTTTAGGGATTTGTAAAGAATGTTGAATTATTGAAAAATTAGGATAATTTCCCTACTTTGAGCATGCATTGATTACATTATACCGTATTTGGCTAGTTGCGAGTCCTCGGGTGTAGAGTTCGAGGGGTAGATTCGACACGAGGTGAGTTTGATTTCTAACTTTGTAAGCGGGAATTGTCCCCCTAGGTGATTTAAATGCTATATGTGATAATTCGTAAGGGCTACGTACGTGCAAAGTGACGAGAGTCTGTATGTAGCGACTAATACTATTATGTCCGGGTAGTTAGGTCCACATCATGCCTTGTGTTTTACATGATATGAACTATATGTGTGCTGAATTAACATTTCATGTTGCTTACATTCCCGAAGTCATGAAATTTAAGAAAAAATTGTAAGAAATTGTTTATGGAAAGGTATTCTCTTTTAAAAGGGCATAATGTATTTGCATGTGCCCGCTTCGCAATTTGTATTCCACGAGCGGAATGTGATTTCCCCCACTATTATGAGAGATGCACTTTTGGGACGAGCCGATCGATCCTCGGCAGTGCGTAGAGAGATTGAGAGATGCACATTTGGGACGGGCCGATCGATCCTCGGTAGTGCATAGAGATATTAAGAGACGCACTTTTGGTACGGGCCGTTCGAACCTCGGTAGTGAGTAGAGTGGTTGAGAGATGCACTTTTGGGACGGGCCGATCGATCCTCGGCAGTGCATATAGAGGTTGAGAGGTGCACTTTTGGTACGGGCTGTTCGATCCTCGGTAGTGCACGAGCGTGACTATCTTATGACTCCGGCCAGTTGTCCTTACCCTGCATGCGTTTGATTTATTTGTTATTAAATTTTACGAAATTGATCTGATAGAGATTTGGGAAAAGGTGAAGTGGTAATTGTTTATTTATCCTCGTTATTCTTCCTGGATTTTAGTATCATACATATATACTTGTTGCTTCACTGTCCTTACATGCCTATTGTGTTTATTACATTCTGTTAAATTATACAGTTGGACCTTAGTGAGTGTCATGTCGACCTCTCGTCACTACCTCTTTGAGGTTAGGCGGGATACTCACTGGGTACATATATATTTATGTACTCATGTTGCACTTCTTTACTTAATTGTACATATTCTGGAGTTGGTGTTTCTGGATATCCGACCGGGACTCGAAATATATAATATGGACCTGACTCAATGGTGAGCTGCCTCCCTTGGCGATTCTCAGCTGTGTTATGGAGTTATCTTTTGTTTATTTCTGTCTACATCCTTTCAGATAGTAGTACAACTTGTATCATCTTTTGTATATTCTACTAATTCGCATATTGGCTTGTGACACTAGTTCCTGGCACGCACTTAGTATATTCTTATTTTGGGACTGTATATATATTGGATCACGATCATTTTGGCTGTATGTATCTAAATCTATAAATGTTTCCTCTTTTATTTAGAGAGCTATGTTTAAAACTTTGGGAAATATGTGGGATTGGTATGTCAATAAGCATAATCTCACTAGTAAACGACGATTGGCTTGCCTGACTCCGGTGTTGGGCGCCATCACGACCCGTGTGGGATTTTGGGTCGTGACATTCAATGTGCTCTCTCGAGGTATATACTGTGAGGTGGGAATCGAAACCTGCTTCAAGGCTTCGGAGCTCGGGCACGGCACAATAGAGACCTCGATATCAGACTCCTCCGATTTTTGCCGTGTACAGATAGTCCATGTGCTTCTTAGAATGAAATGATAAGAAACAATTGGAATTCTTGACTCTTCGATATCCCCACGATGATGTCAGTCACTTGAGGTTAGCGATTGGTGTGACGAAAAGGTTGTGCAGAGGTCATGTCAGCAAAGTTCCCAAAAAAACATAAATTGATAACGGCTATTGGCCACCGTTTTAGCTTCTCCAACACCCTTATATGACCCCTATAAATACTCCAGTACTTCACTTTTTATACTTCTTTTTCTATAATATTTTCAAATATTCATTAACTCTTCTTTGCATTCACCCTTTCTTTGTGTTAATCTCTTAACCAGTTTCTTTTCTTATTCTGAAATTTCACAACAAACATGGAGAAAACATCAAAGATAGTTCCCCAAAAAGAGAAAGCCCCTTCATCATCACGTTCGTCGAAGAGAAAAATGGTAATACCTTCAAACATCTTCTAATTTCAAGTTCAAAAAACCTTCCTTGGTTGCGGGACGGTGTGAGCCCGTGTCTCGATATACTAGTCTAATAACCGAAACCGAAAAAGTGAAGTATGATTGTCGTTGGGGGGATGCAGTACAAGTGGAGATCCCTTCACCTAAAGAGGACATACCCACTTAAAAATATGGTTTCCTAAGAGTATACACATACCCATTCACCTTAGGCCTCGTAGAACCTTCTTTGCCACGGATAGATCCAGTGATACTCGATTTTAATCAACAATATCAGGTGACGTTCGGCCAAATCTATCATTCCTTCCGTAGAATCGTTTACCTGATCAGGTACTTTTCGAATATGGTCGAGGGGATGCCTTGCACCCTCGACCATCTGATTAGACTGTATAGCCCTCGTCTCTATCGAGGTGGCTTGATAAAATTACAACGTCGATATTTGTCTTTTATCTTCACCAGCATCGATGAAGATAAAGAACGAGGGTGGATGAGCTACTTATTTTGAGTCAGGACTTTCGACCTAATTCCTCCCGAGATGATTCCATTCCCCGAGCAATGGAACATGAAGCGTAAGTGTAGACTCATTGAGCATGTTTTGTTAATTTAATATTTTATCTTCCTTGACTAACTCCCTTCTAATGATGCAGCCGTCGAGTGGTACACCGGTACGGTTAAGAACCTCCCGGGCTGGGTTCGTCAACTAGCTTCCACCTCCACATATGCTGAGCACTACTGCGTGACGTGGCCAAAGGCTAATGTGAGGCCAAGAACCATGGTGAGTTTTCATTATTGACGTATTTGAATACCTCGGTGAAATACCTCTTAATAACACGCTTAAATTTGGTCCTAACGTAGGCCTTGGAGATACCCCAAAAACTACCAAGAATAAGAAGAGAAAAAAGGAGACACCGGCGGAGTCCATGAAATGAAAAAAGGCCAACGCTCGAAAGTCTAAGGCCGATGCAGTGGCCGTAAATATAGAAAGTGCCGAGAGCCTTCGGGCGGTGGACAAAGAGGATGATCACTGCTCGTTAGTGATCAAAGGAAGAGGAAGCACTGATGCTTCAGAGGCCGCTGAGCTGAAGATTATTTTACTGAAGGGATCTCGGGCAAAGTCCTCGAGCTGACTGATAACCAGAGCATGCCTTGTGCTGGAAAGTACTCCATCGAAGAGCCTGAAGAAACCAACTCCGAAGCTCCTCGAATGAAGGAGAAACCGCCAATGGATCCACTCGAGGTGATCGACATGGGTGACTCTCTACAAGGCCCATCCTTTTCTGAAGGGTAGATAGAGGATGCCTAGGACATGAGAACTCCTGAAGCGGGGGCGTCCCATGGGGAGAACTATATCTTCAACTAACACCTTGTCATGGTTGAGGAGGGCCCCGACCTCGACGCCTGGTTTATCATGGTAGAGGCTGATAAGCTTCGAAAGCAAGTATACGTTGCTTTTAACAACTATGTTTCAGAATTGATTTGTGCCTTTCTAACTTCCTTTCTTCGTGACAAAGTTGTGATGCTAAATGATTAGGCTTTCTCCAAGTCTCGGGCTGAGCTCACCCGATGCAAAGACGACCTTAGTAAAAGAAGAGGGGGAACTTAGCGACCTTCGAGCCTGTTCGGAGAAGGCATCCCAAGAGAGGGCCGGGCTCGTTGAGCAGTTAACATATCCTTCGTGGGATTACTTTATGTTTACTTTATTTTAGTGTCTAATGTTGCAACTTGACTTTCGCAGCTTAAGCATAAGGATGATTAGGTGGGGCAGCTTCGGGAGGAGCTTATAGTTAATGATGCTAAAAACCTCAGGTTGAAGCAACATATGGATGATCTTGTCTCCGAGAAGGATACTCTTGGAGAAAAGCTGACCACCGCTGAGCACCAAGTGAAAACGAGGAAGGCCGTAAATATAAGGAGCTTTCCGCTGAATCGGCCGCTGAGTTATCCCAAGTCAAGTCTGAAGCTGATGCACTCATGTATTCGTACCGAACTGACGTTGCTGCTGTAAATGCTCGGGCTAAGAAGGTATCTACTGAAGCCGAGCTCAAGCTAATTGGAATCTCATTCCCTCGACCCTGCTCGATTGGAATCTCGAAGGCAGGCTCTCAAGGAGGTGCATGCCAAAAGTTTTGATCTTTCTGCCGAGATCGACAAAGTGAAGGCATTAGAAACAAAATCGGTTGCACTGCTCACTTCCGATGAGGATTCTGCTAGTTGCTCGGATAGTGGTGAAGACAAAGACGAATTCCCCGAGGGGGAAGAGGCCACCGAAGATCAGGTTGCCGAACACTAGGCCATCGAAGATGCAGCTCTTGAGGAAACTACCTCCGGTCGGGTGACCCCAACAGTAGACTAGGCTTCTTTCACTTTCCTTTTTTTTGTGTAAAGGCTCCATGTGGGAGCTTTGTATATATGCTTTTGTGAACACCATTTCAATATAAAAAAAGATTTTATTTTATCTTTGTTTTGTTAATTTTTGACTTGCCCTTACTTTTGAGATTTGATGTTATTAATGATCAGTCTGATGTATTGGACTTAAAATATAAAAACCTTAGGTTTCATGTTTGACCAATGATCGATGACAGGTGATCAATTAGTGTTCGGTCTTCCAGCTAAGCCTTAGCTCGGCATTTTAGAGTCTGAACTGCGTAAGATCTCAAGCATGGTGAGCTTCAGCCTTGAAGTTCTTTAAGTATCGGCCCTTAGGAGCTTTTTGGTTGGACCTAAGGCTCTTTTAATTTGGCCCTTAGGATCTTTAGGTTGACCCTTAGGCTCTTACATGTCAGCCACTAGGCTCTTACAAATCGGGCCTTAGGCTCTTTTTTGGTTGTGTCAATTCGACCTAAAAATTGCTATATTGATAAAGACTTGTAAAAAGTTTTATTATGGCTTGGTGTGTTTTTATATTCGTTCGACTTTTTGACGGTTTGATTAATTTGAACCTCGATTTCAAGTCGATGTGCGATGATAGTTGAATACCTCGCAAGGTTTTCTCCAAGGCTGATTTTTACGAAGCCTTCACATTACTCGGGGATGATTTTATCGAAGTTCGTTTAGTTATGCCGAGGGTAGCCTGATTTAAAAAATTTTAGAAGTACTTGAAGGCCTTTAGTTTTATGGTGGAAGTAAGACGTCTCTGAGCTGCATTATTTTTGCCATGGCCCTTTCATATGACTGTAGTCTTTTGTATGGTTGTAGCCTTTAGTCCCCAAGCGAGATAGCCTTGGCCTTAATGTGCTCATTGGGATCCACTTTATGCCACAAGTGTATGTGGTAATGTGCTCATTGGGATCTGTGGTCCTGTTGTATTTTGGAATATTGGGAATCCGAAACTTCTTTGGAATGGGCTTCGGAGCCGCACTCGGTGGGAATGGTTTCTCTACAAACTTCTTCGAATCATGTCTTTTCAAGACAGGGGGTGCTCCGGGCATCCGGTCGAATCTGGAGTTGTAGGATTCCAATTTCTTGTCGTTGTCCTCTATCTTATTTTCTCCTGATTCGACCCTCATAGTGATTTCCTCGAGCATCCTCGTGATGGTTGGGTTAGTTCCTGACCCATTATTGCTTGATGTTTCTTATGCTGGCTCAATTCGAGGAGCTATTTCTGGTCCTGCTATACTCGAAGTGTTTTGCTGACTTTGTAACTGAGCGATAGAAACTTGTGGTGCTTGCAACATTTCAAAGTTACTTGTAGGCTTACTTCTTTTTCTTCTCGATCCTGTGTTCTTTGTACGTCGGGTTGGTCCCCTCCACGTACACTTCCTTTAATGTTAGTGCCCAAATAAACGTGCAAAGCAATATTTGAAGTGACGTCAACAGGGTTAGGAGCTGGGGCTACTCCGGGGTTTGAAGGTGGCACATCGACCCCTGAAATTGTCATAGAGTCTTCTCCATGAAATCCAATGATGTTGTTTTTGTGCTCGGATGTGTTTGCGGTATTAGACATATTTTGACTTGAAATTAAAGGATCTTTTGAAAAGAAAAAGTGTGAAAAAAAATGTGTGTTATCATAAAACTAGCACCAAAATAATCACTATTATCTTGAGCCCACGGTGGGCGCCAAACTGTTTTCCTCAAAAATTGTGTTAACAACTATACTTGATTTTTGGTTCTAAAAATATGCGATTTATTCTAGTACTAGTTAATAATCAAGAAATGATAATTGTAAGTAAGAAGAATGTGATAACCAAAGCATTTTTGTTTAAGGAGCGAGGGCCTCGAGCTTGATGGTCTCGAGGTCAGTTTAGTAACAATGAAGTATGAACAATAAATGAAGAATAATAAATTTGAGGAATAATTGAAGAGCACGTTAAATGAGAAAAGGTAGTGTAGAAAGTTCTATTGCTGAAAATGATATATCTTACAAAATGATTAGGGTCCCCTTTAGATAGCAGCGGAAAACTCTAATATGGTACATTTCTGTAATGACCCGATCAGTCGTTCCGAGAGTTTAGCCCTGTTTCCCTTTTTTCTGCTTTATTATGCGTTGTTCAGCTCTTTCAAGTTGTGTTGGGATGGTTGTCTCGGGTTCGGAGTGATTGTGGAGAGAAATGAGACACTTAGTCTCTTAAGTTGGTTTATTATTAGAAAAGTCAACAGGAAGTTGATCTACATGTAAATGACCTCGGAATGTGGGTTTTTTGCTCGGATAGCTTCATTAGGTGATTTCAGACATATGAGTCTGTTCATAATGTTTTTCGGAGGTCTGGAGCAGAACTAGGCTTGATAAGGCAAAATTGCGTTTTTGGCGCTTTCCGGTCGGCAGTGGAAAATTAGCTATCGGGGTTAGAATGTTATTTCGGAAGTTGGGAAAGCTTCGTAGTGTCATTTCTGAAATATAGGTTGTCGTAAGGTTTCAACTCAAATACGCGACTTAATAGTCGCTACGGGGTGGAGCCACAATCCCTATCGGTGCACGCCCACATGCTCGTCACCTAGCATATGCGTCACCTCATTTACCAAAACAATATAAAATACTGGGGTTCATACCCTCAGGTTTAGAGTTACAATCGTTAATTATCTCAAAACAGCCCAAAAAATATTCCATGGTGCACTTGCCCCTCGAATGACTCCCAAATGCTCCGAATCTAACCAAAACCAGATCAATAACATCAAAATATTCTAGGGAGACGAACCCAATAAAAAACTATCAAAATAAGGCACAATTCCCGAAATTGGCCAAATCCGACCCCAGGGCACGCATCTCAGAATCTGTTAATTATTACATCACAAGAATTCATATCCTCCCACGAGTCTGTACATACCAAGAACATCAAATCAGCTTAACAAATTTCAAAATTTTACCTCCCATTTTCCGAAATTTTCTACTTAATTCCTCAAATTGCATTGTGAAAAACAAGACAAACTCATGAAATTGAACAAAAAATGATTGAAGAACACTTACCTGTCAGAAAATTTCGCCAGAGATTCCTTTGTAATTAGGCCTATGTACCTGCCAGAAAGCCCCCGAAACACATTTTAACCAATTTCACACATTTTTAGTTGCTCTATCAACTTGCACATAATCCAGTCATTTCAACAAGCTACATATAGTTCAATTACTTCCACAAGCCTCATATAGTTCGGTTAACTCCACAAAGTTGCATATCATTTAACTATCACGNGGGGGGGGGATGGGGTGGTTTTGCACAAAATTTGACACAATATGTAATTACTAAGGAATGATAATTTTCAAACCATTACCGGACTTATTCAAACAAATGGGGATATTTATCTTTCATTTCATTTTCCGCTTCCCACGTGGCTTCTTCAACTTGCTGACTTCGCCATAACACTTTAACATAAGCAATCTCTTTGTTCCTCAATCTATGGACTAGTCTATCAAGAATAGAAACTGGAACCTCTTCGTATGACAATCCGTCATTAATTTTAACCGTCTCAACCGGCACAATGGCAGGTGGATCCCTAATCACCTTCTTCGACATGGACACATGAAACACCGGGTGTACTAATGACATCTAATGGGAAAATTCTAGCCTATTAAGCCACATGTTCTATCCTTTGGGAGATCCTACATGGCCCGACATACCTTGGGCTCAATTTCCCTTTTTTCCCAAACTGCATCACTCTCTTCATGGGAGAGACCTTCAATAATACCCAATCATATACTTGAAACTCCAAATCTCTTTGACGAACGTCCGCATAGGATTTCTGATGACTCTGAGCAGTCTTCATCCTCTATTGAATGACTTTAAGTTTTTCCATATCATGTTGCAAAAGATCCGGCCCTAGCAGTTCCGCCTCGCCAACCTCGAACCATCCAATCGGAGACCTACACCTCCTTCTGTACAATTCCTCAAATAGGGTCATCTGAATACTAGCATGTAAACTGTTATTACAAGAAAATTCTTAAGCGGCAAGTGATCATCCTAGCTACCCTTAAAATTTAATACACAAGCCTGTAACATATCTGCAAGCGTCTGAATGGTCCTCCCTGCCTGTCCATCGGCATGTGGGTGGAAGGAAGTGCTGAGATTTACCTGCGTACCCAAACCTTGCTGAAACTTCTTCCAAAAGTTAGATGTGAACTGGGCCCCTTGATCCGAGATAATAGACACTGGAGTGCCATGGAGCCTGACTATTTCTTTGATATATAACTGAGCATACTATTCTGCAGTATCGGTGGACTTGACTGGCAAGAAGTGAGTTGATTTCGTGAGCCGATCCACTATTACCCAAACTGAGTCGAACCTACGTGGAGTGCGAGGTAACCCCGCCACAAAGTCTATGTTGATCATTTCCCATTTCCACGTCGGTATTTCTATGAGCTGTACCAACCCACCGAACCTCTGATGCTCGGCATTCACTTGCTGGCAATTTGTACATCTAGCCAAAATGTCCGCCACACCCCCTTTCATTTCATTCCACCAATAAATCTCTTCGAGATCATGATACATCTTCGTAGAACCTGAGTGTACTGAATACCTGGAATTGTGAGCTTCTGCCATTACCTTTTCCCGAAGATCATCCACGTCCTGAACACATTGTCCCCCTTGGCACCGCAAAAAACCATCATCATTGCCGAGTGATAATGCTGTAGTCTTATGATTCAGAATAGCCTCTCTCAACTGTACCAATCATGGATCTCGGAATTGATTTTCCTTGATTTCCATTACAAGTGAAGATTCTGCTCCATTACGCACCACGACATCCCCTTCGTCTGAGGTCGAAAGACAGACCCCCAAACTAGCTAACTGATAAACCTCTCCAGCTAAAGTCCTATAACCTGCTTCCAACTGAGCCCAGCTACCTATGGATTTCCGAGTAAGAGCATTGGCTACCACATTCGCCTTTCCTAGATGGTACAAATTATTCATATCATAATCATTGAGCACCACCTCCGCTGCCTTAAGTTCAACTCCTTTTATTTGAATAAATATTGAAGACTCTTGTGGTATATGAACACGTCTACATGGACCCCATAAAGATAATGCCGCCAGATATTTAATGCAAACACAACCGCCGTGAGCTCCAAATCATGCGTCGGATAATTCTTCTCGTGATTCTTGAGTTGCCTAGAAGCATACGCTATAACCTTCCCGTATTCCATTAACACACACCCCAAGCCAACTCTTGAAGAATCATAATAAACCACAAATCCCTCTGTACCCTATGGCAAGGTCAACACCAGTGCCGTAGTCAATCTCAATTTCAGTTCCTCAAAACTTTTTTCATAAGCATCGGACCACTGGAACTTTACCGCCTTCTGCGTCAGCTTAGTCAATGGGGAGGCGAGGGTAGAGAATCCCTCCACAAATCCTCGATAATACCCAGCTGGATCCAAGAAACTGCGAATCTCTGTTGGGGTCGTTGGCCTAGGCCAATCCTTTACCGCTGTAATCCTTTGGGGATCAACCTGAATCCCTTCCCTGGAAACAACATGGCCCAAAAAGATGACTGATTCTAGCCAAAACTCACATTTTGAAAACATTGCATACAACTGGTGTGGATGAAGAGTCTGCAGAACAGCCCTCAGGTAAGTAGCACGATCTTCCTGGCTTCGTGTACAAACAAGGATATCGTCAATGAAGAAAATCACAAATGATTCAAGAAACGTTTTGAAAACCTTATTCATAAGATCCATAAAAGCTGCTGGGGCGTTGGTTAGCCCCAAAGACATTACCAGAAATTCAAAGTGCCCATATCGAGTCCGGAAGGCAGTCTTAGGAATATCCTGCTACTTGATCTTTAACTGGTGATACCCGGACCGCAAATCAATCTTTAAGAATAACATAGGACCTTGCAACTGTTCGAACAAATTATCTATCCGAGGCAATGGGTATTTGTTTTTTATGGTGACCTTCTTGAGCTGCCAATACTCAATACACATCTGAAGTGATCAGTTTTTCTTTCTGACAAAAGAATCGGTGCGCCCCAAGGAGACACACTTGGCTAAATGAAACCTTTTTCTAATAGATCTTTCAATTGTTCGTTTAACTCTCTCAATTCTACAAGCGCCATTTCGTAAGGTGGAATAGATATTGGCTACGTATCTGGCAATACATCAATCCCGAAATTGATCTCTCTATCTGGTGGAATCCCAGGAAGCTCGTCCGGGAATACTTCAAGAAATTAATTCACAACACGCACAGGTTCGGGAGAAGGCACCTCCGAAGTGGTGTCTGCAACCCGGACCAAATGACAGACGTCCCCTTTTCTGATCATCTTAGAGGCTTAAGGTAGGAAATAAACCTACCTCTTCGCACAACATTATTCCTCTCCCACTCGGTAACTGATTCATTAGGAAACTCAAGCCTCATAATCCTGGTTCGGCAATCGAGTTTAGCAAAGCAAGAATACAACCAATCCATCCCCATAATTACATCAAAGTCTACCATTTCTAACTCAATAAGATAGGTCGTGGTATCCCGACCACGCACTGTGACAACAGAATTCCTATAGACTCGCACGGCCGTAATAGAATCGCCAACCGGAGTCAACATAGAGAACTAAGGGTTTACACAATACTTGTTGTAACAAGGCCCCAACTATACCTTAAAATACATAAAATATACAAAAGACATGATATAGACTATACACGACCCGAGAGGAAGTGGGGCTCACCGGATCTGCTGAAGGTACAAAGCAGAAACACCACTATTGACGGTCTGAGCTACCTACTGTGGAACCACGTACATCCATATAAGAGATGTAGCGCCCCCGACAAAATGCACGTTAGTACCATTGAATAGTACTAGTATGTTTGAACAATGTTTATTACAAGTAGAATCAAACAGTACAGAATTGGAAGACAGACAGGGTAACCAAACAAGTACTACACAAATATACATAAAGTTAAAAATGAAGATTTCCACAGTTACTCATTTTGATTATTCATCTGTTGCGGCGCACAACCCGATCCCACCGACATTTCACCCTTTTTACCTCTCCACCCTTATTACTTCGTGTTGCGGCGCACAACTCGATCCTACCGTACATTCACATTTCACCCTTGTTACCTCTTCACCCTTATTACTTTGTGTTGCGGCGCGCAATCCGATCGTACCGTACCTTCACATTTGATAGCAACAATAACCAACAATTATATCACAGGGATCTTCCTCATCAAGAACATAAGTTCATATCAACCAACAACTATATGAAGTGAAGGCACAATAATACTTACCAAATAGTAATTCACATATGGTGTTTCCATCATTATTTAACTCAATTAAATCAATCCACAGTTTCGTTTCATCATTTGCCACACTCGGCCCTTAGCAGTTAGATACCTTCCCACATTAGATTACGTTAACATTCTTTCATTTAGTAGCACATACTGCCATATTGACCTATTTGAACATTTAACGAATCTTACATACGATAGGATAAGCACAAAAAATCACCCTTCACAATCGCAATTAGCATGGTAATCGACCAAGAAAATCAGAGAATGAAATCTTACACCTCGACACAGCAGGACAATCAATTAACAGATGCTCAAGCAAGAATTTCATACCGTTTGTTCGGGCACCAACAAGGTGACTCTACAAAGATTAAAGACAGCCATACATACCTTGAATCCGAATTCCCCTTTTTATTTTCCACCACAATTCACCGGACATTCTAGCACCTAAAATCTAGTTCACAATGTGGCATAATTGAACTTTGTATTAGGAATAACGATCATGTCTTGAACTCACTTGAGCTTTCTATCAAACACTAGGTGTTCCTTTAGATTAAATGGCATTTTTTTTTATGAAACATTACTCTAACGCATTTCCTTTATTAGATTATGACTAGTTGGTCACATGCATGCAAGACTCATACCCCCACCTTCATGAACTCACCTAACAATGTTTCGTTTTAACAAAATCTGTAAATTATGATTGGTGGGGTAGAAGCTTACCTCTTGTAGTGAAGAAAATGGTGTCCTACTTGATCAATTCCAGGCCTGAGTAGTGATGGAGGAACAAATTTGATGATGTTGGAACTATCTCTCTCGCTAAAACCACTCTCTGCTCTCTCTAATTTATCAGAAAATAAGTTTAAATGAAAGGGGTAAGTGTCTTAGTGAACTGGGGGTCGGGTATAAAATTAGCATTTCAACAGTCCCGAAGCAGAGATGCGGTCAGGAAGGCGATCACATTCCTGCTATGTGGTCCGCATTCCTATCGCATAAATGGCCATCAAATGGGCCAAAAAGAAAGGCAGACTACCCAGGTATGCGGCCACTATGTGGTCCGCATACATGTTATGCGATCGCATAGTGCGTCATCACCCTTCGTGCTTTGTCACTCATAAAACATGGCACGACATCACCCTTCCTGCATTACCACTCACTCACAAACATTGCACGACATCACCGTTCGTGCTTTACAGTCTTCCTTAACAAAACAAAAATCAACAACACGGAGAGACAAAAAATATTTGATAGCGTTATAAGGAAGCCTATGCGATTTGCGAGTTGTGATTTGTGAGTATGAGGTCTGGTACCTCGTAGAAACTAGCAACCATTCATCCAATCAATCAGACTTGAAGCTCCCCCTTCCCAAAGAGGAATGATAGCAGATTTCTAAGCCCAGTCCCGATATCTATCCTTCCAACTATGTTGTAGACAATTTTGAAAATATTCATTCTAGGTCCAATGACCTCTTCTCCTCCAACACGACCCCTCTGCTAGCATGGTCACATCGATGCAATTCGCAGCCATAAATTGTGCAACTCGTGCACTCAATAGCAACATCCCAATGTAATCAAGTAATATGAGAGATTCACACGAGAGGACTATACTGCCATTATTAATTACCATCACAACATTATGCTAAATGCCTTGCACACACAGTAAAAACCAAAACATACGAATTTCACTACCAAAGGCCATACCCCTACCTAACTCCGGTACACTGCCCGATCACATCCAAACGCCGGTCCACTTGAAATATTTCAAGCCACTTTGCCAAAAATCAATAACTATTCAAAATTCGACATCAAGTACTCAAAGTGCATTTCCAAAACCACGGGGAAACCGAACGATGCCATGCCACACGAATCAGAAGGTACATAACCAACACGTCTCAATCCCGCAACACCCAATTACTTTCCTTACTCAAATCTAGCTATAAAGCCCAATTAGAACCGCACCATATGTGAATATAACAAAAACCCACAACTCCTCGCAACACCAAAGGGTAACTCATAGATCAGTCCAAATCATGAATAAACTCAATCACAATTGAATGGTACATTCCTCAATAATAGAAATTCAGAGCCATCAATTCCGACCCGGTGCAGAACACACACCCATATTAGCCTACCAATAACCCTAAATTAACTCTGACCACCCACAATAGATAGATAACTTACCAAAAGTTCACAAATGACGGAATCATGGTACATATTAACATCCAACTAGCTCTGCTCGCAACTTTAAAGTTCACTACAACAAAATAACCTGTTTATGAGAACTCTCAGTCTCGAAGTCCATGAAGCGCACAAATTACTATATCTGATCTCAACTCCACCGCTCGAACACATAACACATCCCAAATACTCACTCATTCCACGAGGCCTACCCCTAAAATCCTTCAATGACACCAAGCGACCTTGAATATCAACAGTCGATCGAAAAACAAAGAGCGCCGCTATACCAATGAAGCACCCTTAACTCCACACATGCCCTTTCTGAAATGTATACCTCATCAAGCCACGTAATAGTGCTATCATCTACCTAGTCATCTGAAACTACCAACGCTGCCTAAGATTTTTCGACTTTCCTTCCACAACTAAACAGTGACCTCACACATGCAAATATCACTTCACATGACATACCGCATACACCATGTTATCCTATGATAAACATGAGAACTTCATAATTCCTTCCAAGCCACAAGAAACTATGCACCCAACTAGTCAAGAACTTCCCATTCACTACACATCACCTGCACCTCGCGCCAGTAGAAAAAAATCATCTTTAACCATGGTAGAACCCATCAGGAACTATCCGAAATCCATACAACACCAAACTGTCAGGACTGACCCTTTCTATCTCAACCAAGCTACAAAGGCCACCAAAAAAATACAAGAGCATTGCTAAGAAACACCTATTAAAACTCGTTGCCACATGAATATCCAAATAACTAATCGTATCCCTTACCATGCCGACCCAACCCACTACCATGTTGTCCTACTTACCCCAGATTCTTCTGACATACCTTCCAATTGATGTTTCTCCTAGCCTTAATACCACAATTCTTAGCCTAGACTCACCATACGAGTCCCAATCATAAAATTGTACCGTCAAAAGCTCATAAGCCGCTACATACTCTCTCAAATATCCCCAAAAGCACCACATCCAAAATGCTTACACTAAAGAGACTTCCCGCAAATCAAAACCCATTACCTTCACCTTCCCGATATTGATATGTAGAATCCATGATGATTTAGAAATGCCAAAAGTCTAGACACCATCCAACAAAAATCTCAATCATACTGATAAATTAGGCAGAATAGACCTGGCCGGTTTGCACACTACCATACAAGGAAAGTAACTGTGACGACCCGGCCGGTTGTTCCGTGAGATTATACCTGTTTCCCCCATTTATGTGTTATCATATGTTTCTTAGCCTATTTATGTTGTGTTGGGTCTGTTGGTTCAGGTTGGAAGTGGTCGTGGTGAGAATTGAGATATTTAGTCTCTTAAATTAGCTTAATAGTTGAAAAACTCAACTGAGAGTTGACTTATTAGTAAACAACCTCAGAATGCAGATTTTATGGCTTGGATAGCTTCGTTAGGTGATTTGGGACTTAGGAGTGTGTTCGGAATGGTTTTTCGATGTCCGGCGTAGAATTAGTCTTGAATTGGCGAAAGTTAGTTTTTGGCGATTTGCGGTCGGTAGTGGGAAATAGTATACCTAGGTCGGAATGGAATTCTTGAAGTTGGATCAGGTTGGTAATTTCATTTTGTATACGTGTGCAAAATTTCATGTCAATCGGATGTGTTTTGGTTGGTTTCGGCATCGTTGGTGAAATTTAGTAGTTTCAAAGTTCATAGGGTTGAATTTGATGTAATTTTGGTGTTTTTGTGTTGTTTTTGGTATTATGAAGGCTCGACTAAGTTTGAATAAGGTTATGGGTTGTGGTGGCGTGTTTAGTTGAGGTCTCGAGGGCCTCGGGTGTGTCTTGACAGGTTAACGGATCAAGTTTGGATGTTGGAAGTTGCAAATTTTGCTGGTGTTCTATTCTGATGTCCTTCTATGCGACCGTGTGGGTAAGAATGCGATCGCATAGGCTTGTTGGGGGCAGCATGAGTTTTTATGCAGTGTGATCGTGTAGGTGGAGGCCGTGTTCGCGTAAGAGTGGGTCATGTGTGCAGTGTGATCGCACGGGTAAGGTCCGCGGTCGCATAGGGTGTTCTAAGGTGCGTGAGGGGGTGAGTGATTGAGCTACAAGAACACATTGAGTGGACTCCTCTGTGCATCACGAAAGCATACCTAGAAATGTGATTGCACTGAGGAAAATTAATTGCTGGGCAGAATGTTTTAAAGGCCATTTGTGCGAGCATAGCTAATTTTCCTCCATTATTGAACGAGTTGGGAGTTCATTTGAGAGGGTTTGAAGAGGAAATCGAAGGGAATCACTTGGAGGTAAGGTTTTCAACTTCATAACTCGTTTATATGTCGTTTTCTAAGTAACTAAACCGGGATACTGTTGGAATTAAACCCAAATTTGGGGAAGAAAGGTGCATGGAATTTAGAATTTTCTTTTGAGGATTTTAGTGGGAAATTGTGGTTTGATTTTAGTGTCATTGGTATGTATAGAATCTTGGGAGGAAGAGTATTCTAGTGATGTAAATTTATCGAATTCCGAGACGTGGGCCTGGTGCTCGGGTTTGCCCGAATTTTGAGATTTTTGTATAAATTGATAGTTTTTGATTGGCTTGTGTTCCTTTAGCATATGTTGATGATTTTAATCTAGTTTTGGTTAGATTTCGAACAATCGGGAGCCAATTTGAGGGGCAAGGGCATCACATACTAGTATTGTGGCCCGGTTGAGGTAAGTAATAGTTATAAATCTTGTCCTAAGGGTATGAAACCCCGGTCTTCATATTTCTCATTGTTTTTAGAATTTCGCACATGTCGGTTGATGATTATGTAGCACACACTTATTTTTGGATTGGACTTGGTCCTCTCCACGGCAATTATTGCTATATATGGGCTATAAGCCATGTTTGGGGCCTTGTGCTGACTCGTTTAGACCAGTTGGGGGCTTTCTATTGCTATTTCCTCACTGTTTATTTATGATTTACACTAAGTCACATTGTGCTTAATTGTTTTCGAAACTCAGCCTGATTTACACTATTTTGAGATTTACAAATGATGTTTTGGATCGAGTACCCCGTTTTACTGATACGCCCGAGGGGCTTTAAGATGTTCTGACTAAGCGAGGTCGAGGGCAAGGTTTGTGTGGATACGATATTCCACGAGGTGGCTTGATATTAGCGCTTGGGCTTAAGGAGCTCGTCCGGACGTATAGCTACTCCTGGCTACGCGTATATGCCAAGACGCCATCCGCAAATACAATAACAAAGAGTGCTAATATGGCTGGAATACATCGTTAATCAAATACATGAACGCTACTGGGGAAATGATCAGCCCCAAAGACATCACCATGAACTCATAACCCAACAGAAAGATCCACTTCACTCCACTACTAAACAACATGAGAGGTCTTCCATAACACTCACAACTCAAAGCGATATACCAAACAATGACAGAAATCCAACACTCAATAGTTGTTGCCACATTTCTAGCCAATCCTTTGTCACAAATCACAGTATGAACAGATCTAACCATAAAATCACACTAACCACATAGGCATCCAGTCACAAAGTCCCGTTAATAAGGACATCAATGGACATATAAGTCCCTAAATACATGTGCCCACACAACGAAATCTGAGCACTCAAGCTACATAATGAATCCGGCCTCAAGTCCTCTAGACTGGCTCATTACCAACATGTCAAATCACATCTCATCCATGGAATTCACAAGTCGTCGATGCACAACTGATACCAAGCGCTCTCGTGCGCGTTCGAATACATGGAAGGAATTCAAGAATTATGAACTTGGCTGAATAAAATGGATCTGCACGACAAGAATTCAATAATGTGAGATTTCTAATAGTTCCGCAGCCGTTCAAAGATAAGTCCAAACGTCTCCGTACCGATCCGCAAGACTCTACTAAACATGTTCATGACTGGTGAGTCCTATGTAACCTAGCGCTGTGATACCAACTTGTCACCACCCCAAATCTAAGCCAGTCGTGATTGCGCCTATCGTTTAACTAGGCAAGCCAAAACTACACTCAAATCATAATAAGCTTCCATTTACATCTTTACTAAACAAATAACCCTTAAAGATTTCCTTTAAACATTTTTAAAACAATTAAAGTTATACCGAATATTAAATACAACCCCCGAGATCCCGGAGTCACTTCTCATGAGCATCTACATAAAATATACAATTAAAAGAAAGAATACACTCTATAATAGTCAGCAAGAGAGGTAGCAGGACTGCGGACTCGTGCAACTACCTCGCAAACTTTCGAGAAATCTCTGGAACAAATACACAGCTGACCCTGCCCTACGACCTGGATCTGCATACAAGGTGCATGGAGTAGTGTGAGTACGCCAACTCAATAGTAATGAAAATAAATCAGCTGTGAGCATCAAGAAACACATTAAAATAAATTCATCGATTCACAATAAGCACAACCTTTCTTTCCAATAATGTATACGTTAAATCATCACGCTTAAAAGCCGATTTCAGTAAAAATCAGTTTGAAATATATTTGCCAATAGTTTCAACATAACTTTCAAAAAATTTAGTGTAAAAATGCTGAAAATCATAAAAAGGCCCCTCGGGCAAAACATATTTCATAGGATCAGAGTGAAAGTGGTAGAATCATAAGTAGAGCCTCGGGCAAAAACATGTAGCAGAAACTGCCCCTCGGGCATGCCTCACGGTCACTCATAATCAGCCCCTTGGGCATACCTCACATTCACTCATAATCAGCCCCTCGACATACCTTTACAGTCACTCATTCCTCCCAACCACTCGTCACTCGGCACTCGGCACTCGCACACAGTAGGTACCTGCGCTCACTGGGTGTGTATACGGACTCCGGAGGGGCTCCTTCAGCCCAAGCGCTAATATCAAGTCACCTCATGGCATATCATATCCTCACAATCAGGCCCTTGACCTTGCTCACTCAGAACCTCTCAAAAGCCCCTCGAGAGTATTAGTAAAACGGAGTACTCGACCCAAAACATCATTTTATAACTCAAAACAGTGTAAATAAGGTTGTGTTCGAAATCAGTTAAGCACAACATGACTGAGTGTAAATCATAAATCAATAGTGAGGAAATAGAAGTAAAAATCCCTCAAGGGGTCTAAACAAGTTGGCACGAGGCCCCAAACATGGCTTATAGCCAAAATATAGCAATAGTCTTTAGAACACAATTTAACAAGTCCAATCCAAAATCAGTGTGTGCCACTCATCATCCGATATGTGTGCCATTCTTAAAACAATGAGAAATAAGAAGTCTGGGATTTCATACCCTCAGGACAAGATTTATAACCATTACTTACGTCTACCGGGCCACAATACTAATATGCGTTACTCTTGCCCCTCAAATTGGCTCCCAATTTTTCCGAATCTAACCAAAACCAGATTCACATCATCAATAGATGCTAAAGGAACACAACCCAATCGAAAATTATCTATTTATACAAAAATATCAAAATTCGGCCAAGCCCGAGCCCCGGGCCCACGTCTCAGAATCCGATAAATATTTCATCACAAGAACCCTTATCCTCTCACGAGTTTGTACATATCAAGAACATCAAAATGGTACCACAGTTGCCTACTCAAATTACCAAAAGAAATTTAAAAAATTTTCCACCCATTTTCCCCAAATTCTCTACATAATACCTCAAACTTCATGGTGAAAATCAAGAGAAATTCATGAAATTAAACCAAAAATGATTGAAGAACACTTACCACAAGAATCCCATAAAATCTCCTTCACCCGATCTCTCAAAAGGCAAAATGAGTTATGGCCAAGAACCCCTGAAGTTAGAACTTAAACTGTCTGCCTACACTTTTATCAGTGCGAGCGCGGAAAAAAGCACGCGATCGCGAAGAACAAAATGCTGCCCAACCAAACTAACCCTATGCGATTGCAAAAACATCTATGCGATCGCGGACGACAATTCCTCAAAGCAATGCGATCGCGACCAGCTTTATGCGATCGCATAAAGCAATTTCATCACCTCATTTCCACAAGCTTCCACAGTGTGCAATCTCAACAAGCCTCAGGAGACCGCACAATCAATTTTTTCTGCCTCACCAACAAACCTATGCGATCGCAGCCTAACCATTGTGATCGCATACAAGGAGACCAGACCAAGAAAATACAACATCCACATCAGTCCTTTTACGCCAAACACACTCCGTTAACAACCCGAAACACACCCGAGGCCCCCGGGACCTCAACCAATCCTACCAACACACCCAATAAAATCATTAAAACTTAGTCGAGCATTCCAAATACCGAATATAACGCAAAAACACAAAAATTACATCAAATTCAAGCCTATGAACTATGAAACTTCTAAATCTCGCCAATGATGCCGAAACCAACCAAAACACATCCGATTGACTTGAAAATCTTAACACATATCCAAAATGACATTGCAAACCAGTTCCAACTTCCAGAATTCTATTCTGAACTCGATAGCCTAATTTTCACTACCGACCGGAAATCGCCAAAAACTAACTTTCGCCAATTCAAGCCTAATTCTACTCCGGACATCGAAACATCATTTCGAACACACTCCTAAGTCCCAAATCAATTAACGAAACTACCTGAGCCAAAACATCCACATTTCAAAGTCGTTTACTAGTAAGTCAACTTCTGGTTGACTTTTCCACTATTTAACCAAGTTAAGAGACTGGGTGTCTCATTTATCACCACGACCACTTCGAACCAGAACCAACCAACACAACACACATAAATGAAGCTGAACCACATATAATGAAACAAAAGCGGGGGAAACGGGGCTAAACTCTCGGAACGACCGGTCGGGTAGTTACAGTTAGATTTTACTAAATTTCTTTCCATGCTTAGCTTAAATTGCTATTCTTTGCACTGTAAGGTTTACATTAATACTTAGCACAAGTTTTATGACTAGTGACTGTCTAGACTCGTACATCATCACGACTCTACCGAGGTTAGTCTTGATACTTTATTAGTACCGATTGTGGTGTAGTTATACTAGGCATCTGCAAATTTTTTTTGCCGATCCAGGTACATCCCAACGTGTTGGCCGAAGCTAGGTGTGTTTTAGATTTGCTATGGAGACTTCAAGGTGTACCTTCCATTACGCTAGCAAGACTCGCACTCACCTTATGGATCTTTTCTTTACTACTGTTTACTTTTATTCCAAATAGTGATGTACTTGGTATTTCTAGTTACTTATAGTAGAGCTTATGACTGTGTACTACCGGTTTGGGGGTGTATTAATGTTGGTCATTTTGATGATGCTATGTCACTTATCCATTTTGTTTTATTGGTAATTGTATCTTATATGTAATTCTTATCATGTACTAGGCTTACCTAGACATTGAGACTATGTACCATCACGATTCCTAAGGTGGGATATTTGGGGTCGTGACAGTAGTGTTCTGGGAGCTGGAAGGACCACACGTTTGTGCAGTTTTGAGTTAGGCTGGGCAAGTTATGCTGGTTGACCTTTGCGTTCGCATTAGTCAGTGTATTTGTTTATACCAATCGCGAGCCTAGAGCCGCGAACACATAGTGTATTTTCTGGCAGTGATGATTTAGTCCTTCGCAATCGCGACATATATCCCGCAATCGCGAAGGGTTTACCTAAAGTAATTGTATAAGTTGACTTTTTGGTTGAATTTTAGTATTTTATTAAATATTTTACTTTTATTATTTGGATTTTATTTTAATCTATTTCATATTTTTAGAGCGTTTTGGTTAGATTCGACTAGTTTGGAGGTAAATTTATGCAGGAAGGCTATTGTAGATTCGAGTCATTTGGAGGTCAATTTTCGCATGAAGGAACTAGTTGAATAAGTTATTAGTCTTGTATATTCACCAAGGGTGACAAACATGTGATAAGATTGAGTCAATGTGCATGCATCGGGATATTATCCATGCTCGGGGTAGTGATTAAGCTACTATATGCCTTTAATTTGATTTCTAAGCTTCTTGTTATCAAGTTTTTCCTATGTTGTAACCCTTTGTGAGTTCATTGATGCAAGTTAGAGATTATTGGTTGGTTGATTTCGTGTTCAAACATGTTAATTTCTATTCTTGTGGCGGAAGTGCCTTATTTGAACTATGGCAGTACACTTTGCACATGCCTAGAACATATCAAGTCACTTATATCTATCCATGAGGATGTAATTTGATATCCATTATTAATAAAAATGTATTCCTATATGTGCTTTTTTTGTGATATTACTGGGTTGGTAGCACATGCGTTGTCCGTGCAAATATGAGTTGTATTAGCACGAGAGTTATCTGTGCGATGGTTATATATTGCACATGAGTTTTTTGTGCAGCGTGTAGATAAGGATCCATCCCCTAGGGTCATCCTTTCATGTTTCTCTCTTTATGGTGTACATGCGGTATGAGGATAATTGGCCAATGTGGGTTTTGGTTTTTGCATTTCTTCTCTACTTGCAATTTCCTTGGATGTATACAAGATTTTGTTGCATCTCTTATCTATTTTCTAGATCTAGAGTGTATACATGCCTTTATGCGTATTATCTCCATATGCTACCTTACTTGATAAGATGATACACATTATATATCTTCTCAATATGTGTTTAATCGTGCATATCTTCTCTATATGAAACTAACGAAGGATTAATTGATATTTCATGCATATATTCGCTAGAGATTTGCATGTACATGAGAATTCCATTATCAACTCTAAATAAAAAGTAGGATAGACACGACCTTTGCGTCGTATGGTTCATTTTGTCTAGAAATCACGACCTTTACTTAAAAAAATGAACCACAAACTTGTACATGCAAATCTCTAGCCCATACGACGCACCGCATCTATTATGCAATCATATGAAAACATGAGAATTCCATTATCAACTCTAAATCAAAAGTAGGATAGACACCCTATCAACCAGGAATCTTCTAATTGGCCCCATCTAGGAGAAAATCACAACACACAACAAACTCCCCATATACGTAGAGTATATTCGTCCCAAGTCGTGGTCTAAACCATTACGAACTCTTCAAACCCTATCTTCACATAACCAACCCATCAGAACTGAATCCATCTAACCCAACAAGGTCACTCAAATTTCCCAACCAAAGAGTATTGTCACAAAACACATGTAGAGTCTTACCACAAAAAAGGAACCGATCACTTATATCACTATGTTTATCCATTCCACTACCAAGCTATTCTATTTCTTCGAGTTCCTCTTGACTTTCCTTCAATTTAACACTTCTCCTAGCAAGTACACTATGATCCTTAACCTAAAGCTTACCCCAAGTGATCATAGAATGAAACTATGTCGTCCTAAGACCTATAAGTCACTACATTCCCTCTTAAGCATGCAATACCAAGATACCCACTCTAAATAGTCCTTTCGTGAATTTGAAGTTGTCTATCTAACCGCTCCAATACTGAAAGTTATAGTCAACAATGATACAGATATACCGCAAGTCTCGGCACCATCCAATTCAAATCTTAGATCTCATCCATATATAAGCCCGGGAAACCATCAAATACCATATAAGAATTTTAAACTCATTAGAACCTTCTCGTGAGTCATCCACTCTGCCAAAACTGGTTTTTAGCTCGGTCGCGTAGGAACTCTCAAAGGTGCCCTTTGCTAATTACTCGGGACACCTCTTCTCGAAGCTGTCTACAATCCTCGATCATATTACCGTGGGTATCGTGATATTCGCCTATAAATTTGGGGTTCCTCTACGAAGGATCTGATAGCACGGGTCTTGGCCACCTGATATCCCTGATTTTACTTATGGCCGATACGATGTCTGAGTCATCAATTTTGAAGTTGTACTCAGTGCCTCTACCGGCCCTGTATACCTATCGAACCATGCTTTGCTCACAAGTCCCCGAAGATTCTGTCCTCGGTCCATCCTTTGGTCGCTTCGAGGTATGTTACGCCTCAAGACACTTCTGTGATTTTCTACATATGATTGATACCTTACTTTGTTTGGCCTTGACCCTCTTTCTGGGAGCCTCGATTCCTTTGTTAAGACACTGCTAGGATACACCGAGCCCGAGGCGGCTTCCAATTGGTCGTTCTCGACCCTAATCTTCGACTAATACCTGTTGTGTACATCCACCCAAATTATGATAGGGTACTCGATTAAATTCTACTTCAGCTATTTTGAAGCTATCGAGCTTCATTCATTCAAGCCCTGAGTGGAGTCTTGTACCGCCCAATCATCAGACACCGAACTCCCTTAACATCTCATTCTCCCTTTACTAGATTTTGAAGACATCAGATTTCCTTGTAGCGACCTTGATGGCGCCAGTCTTCACGAAGGAGTCTGCCATCATGGCAAATGAATCCATCGAATTTGGGGGACAGGTTATGATACCACATCATGACTACTTTGGATAGCGTTTCTCAAAATTTTTTCAATAGAACGGATTCAATCTCTTCATCTCTTAGGTCGTTCCCTTTCACAACACAAGTGTAGGCAATAATATGCTCATTAGGGTCCGAGATTCCTCTGTATTTTGAGAGTGTCACATCCCAAACACGAGGGACGAGACTGGCACCTAACCGGATGATTCCGATCAAGCGGACCTGGATTTCCTTTCCTACCCAACGCGTTACCCCGTGCACAATATATAAATTTATAATAAATTTACAACAAAATTTCTAGTTTCCTCTTTTAAAGCTTCAATCCTTTGATGATCCCAAAGTTATACAAACTAAGCACAACATTTATATCACGGGACCACGATTCTGAATAATTACAACTACTACCCAAAATATATATATGCAACCCACACAGTGTCTACGGAGCCTCTAAGAGTGCTAGGAGTTTACATAGACTTGTTGGTAAAAAGGCTAATGATATGGTCCACACATGGCCCCGAGAAGAAATGGGTCTCACCAGAACTGCTGAAGAGATGAAGAGGAGGCACCACTAACGGCGGATCAAGCTACCTGCTATAGAACCACCTATATCTATATAAAAGATGTAGCGTCCCCGGCAAAAGGGATGTTAGTACCATTGAATAGTACTAACATGTATAGAAAAACTTTACTCTATGTAAAATCAACCAATACACATATAAGAGGCAGTTAAGGAAACCCAACAAATACTGCACAGGGATACACAGAATCACAAATAAGGTTTTCACATTTTCTTATTTAAATATTTCCCTTGTTGTGGCGCACAACCCGATTCCACCTTATAATCATATTCCAACCTTATTTGTTCTGTTGCGTCATGCAACCCGATCCCATCTTACACTCACATTACACCATTATTACTTCTGTTGCGGCGTGCAACCCGATCCCACTTAACAATTATGTTGCGGTGTGCAACCCGATCCCACCTTACAATTCTGTTGCGTCGTGCAACCCGATCCCACCGTACAATCTTATTTCAAAACAACAACCACCAACAATTATATCACAAGGATCTTCATCATGAATAACATAAGTTCATATCAACCAATAAGTATGTGAAATCAAGGCACAACGATCCTTACAATTCAGTAATTCATATGGTGTTGCCACATTCATTTAACTCACTAAAATCAGTCCATATTTACTTTCATCATTTGCGGCACAGCCTTTATCTAAATACCCGTAAAATTTCATGGCTAAAAATAATTGCCAAATAGGTCCCCGCGTTGTTATAACTATAAAAATTCTTAAAACAGACCCCTTTTGAGTAAAAAGTACCTTAGGACAGCTATCGTATTTCACAAATGCAGGCCGCATAGTTGTCACATTATTGCACCTTGACTTTTGCTGAGGGTGTTATGCGACGCACTATGCGATCGCATAACAGGTATGCATACCGCATAGTGGTGGCATACCTGGGAAGTCTACTTTTTTTTTGGCCCATTTTAGGGCCAATTACGTGACAGGAATACAGACCGCATAGCAGGAATGCCATCGCATTTCGGGCCGCATTTCTTCTTAGGAATGCTACTATTTCGTACTTGGCCCCCAGTTCATTGAAACACCTCCCCCTTTCATCTTAAGTTCATTTTTTGATAAATTAGACAGAGGAGAGAGTGGGTTCTAGAGAGACAGAAAGTCCAACTTCATCCAATTTGTTCCTCCAACACTACTCAGGCCTGAATTGATGAAGTAGGACACCATTTTCTTCACTACAAGAGGTAAGCTTCTACCCATCAACATTATCCTCCATATTTTTGTTAAAATGAAACATGGTTAGGTGAATTCGTGAAGATAATTCTAGGAGCCTTGCATGCATGTAACAAACTAATCATAATTTAGTAAAATGAGACGGGTTAGAGTAATCATTCACTAAAAAAAGCCTTTTCAATCTAAAAGAACACTAAGTGTTTCATAGAATGATCAAGTGAGTTAAAGACATAATTATTGTTCCTAATTCTAAGTTAAATTATGCCACATTGTGAACTAGATTGAAGGTTCTAGAAGGTTCGGTGAATTGTGGTAGAAATTAAGGAAAACTACCAAATCAAGGTATTATGGATAACTTTACTCTTTGTAGAGTTACCTTGTTGGTGTTCAAGTACACGGTATGCAATTCTTGCTTGAGCATAGGTGAATTGTTTGTCCTGCTGTGTCGAGTTGTACGAATTCATTCTCTGATTTCCTTAAGTCAATTACCATGCTAATTGAGATTATGAAGGGTGATTCTTTGTTCTTATCCTACCATGTGTAAAGCTCGTTTAATGGTTAATACATCGGTATGAGAGGATGTGCTGTAAAATTAAAGAAATGATAATGAAATGGGAACGTATGGTGTGATCGGGTTGCACGCCGCAACACGAAGTAATAAGAGTGGAGAGGTAATAAGGGTGAAATGCGATTATATGGTGGGATCGGGTTGCGCACCGCAACACAAAGTAATAAGGGTGGAGAGGTAATAAGGGTGAGCTGAGAATGTATGGTGGGATCTGGTTGCGTGCCGCAAGAGATGAGAAACTGAAACAAGTAACTGTGAAATATTCATTTGTAGTTTTCTGTACACTTGTGTGGTACTTGTGTGGTTACCCTAATTGTTCGCTGATTGTGTATTGTTTGATTCTACTTGGAATAAAATAGGTTCATACATGCTACTACTTTTCAATGGTACTAACGTCCCTTTTGCCGGGGGTGCTACATCTTTTATATGGATTTAGGTGGTTCCACAGCAGGTAGATCAGACCGCCGATAGTGGTGTCTCCCATTCTTACCTTCAACAGATCCGGTGAGCCCCACTTCCTCCCGGGGCCATGTGTAGTCTACATCAAAATTTTTGTATACGTTATGTCTTTTAAGGTATAGTCGGGGCCTTTTCATCGTCAAGTACTGTGTATACCCTTAGTACTCTTAGAGGGATTGTAGACATGATGCAGGTTGTACATATATGGTTTTGGGCGGTAATGTGTTTACTAGTGATCGTGGTCCGAATCAGAATTATTATATGCTTTGTGATTATCAAATGTGGAAATGATAAAGGATAATATGAACTCAAGTAGTAGATTCGTGCTAAAAGTCTAAATTGCTAATTCATGTGGAATAATGTATATTATAAACATGGGGTGAAGCGTTGGGTAGGAAAGGCAATCCAGGTCCGCTTGACCGGGATCATCCGGTTGGGCGCCGGTCTCGTTGCCAGGTTTTGGGGCGTGTCAAACTTGGTATCACAGCCTAAGGTTTTAAACGTGTCCTACAATGTCTCGGAGCCGTGTCTAGTAGAGACCTTCTTATCGATGTGTTGTCGACCACATCTATAATTAGGGGGCTGCATGGACATTTAGGAAAACACCCTTACGTTGTTACTCTCTATCGTGCGATGTGGTGAAAGGTGAGGTTGTCTATATCTAACATAGTTACTTTCATTGTTACTCTCTACAGTGCGATGTGGTGAAAGAGAGCCCGAATTGACCTAGATGTCAATGCCACCCCAGGAGTGGCTGTGAATTATTTATTTGATGGTGCGGGTGAGAATGATTCTCCGTCCCTGAATCTGCCTAACTCATCCATCCCAGGCCAGGATATTCGTATTCACGCTCCAGCGGAGGGTGCTACAGTCCCTCACGCTGATGTTCCTAATTTTTCTTCAGCCCCAGCTTCTGGTCTCGATATTTCTGATGGGGACCTTATGGCAGCTATTCAGATGTTGACTCAACTAGTGGCCTCTCAGGCCCTAAGATCACATGCTGCCCCTGCATCCTCTAGCGAGCAAGGGGATTCTTCAGGTTCCAGGGTCAACAAGTTTCTGCAGTTAGCCCCTCCGGAGTTCACAGGCACCTACCCAGAGGCTGATCCTTAGGAGTTCATTGATGAGATGTACAAGAATCTCCGAGTTATGAAGTCTACAGAGACCGATGGGGTTGAGTTGGCTTTCTATCAGTTAAAGGGAGCAGCGTATTCATGGTTTGAGATGTGGGAGGGGTCCCGTGGGAAGGGGAGCGCTCCGACAAAGTGGGATGAGTTTGTTGTTGCCTTCATAGGTCATTTCTTGCTTGCCAAGACTATGGAAACCTGTGCTGCCAAGTTTGAGGTCCTTAAGAAGGGCAACATGACTGAGTGGTAGTACCACATGGAGTTCGTGTGCCTGTCCAAATATGCGATCCATGTGATGCTGACTGTGGAGGCCATAGTTCGACTGTTTGTTCAGGGCCTTGGTCCCTTGGTTGTTAATGAACCTGCTACAATTGCCTTGTATTCGGATATGAATTATGGGAAGATCGTGGGATTCGCCAGGGCCATATAGGCTCGGAAGTTAAAGATAATAATGGAGAGGGAGAGTAGTAATAGGGCCCGGTTAGCGGGAAACCATGATAGTTTAGTTGGAGAAGGGAGATAAGTTCTTGGGAGTGGGTTATCAGGGCCATCCCAGTCCTATGCTAAGTCCTCACCCATTGTCAAGTCATCAGGGCACAATTATCAGCAACGGGGTCTATTTGGACCAGGTTCAGATAGTAGAAGGTTCCTCCAGTTGGGTCGTGCAAGTTGGAGGTTCCAGCAGCAGCAAAGGGTCCCATGCCTTAAGTTTGGGAGGTCTCATTCTGATCCTTGTTACTTGAATATACCGGTGTGCTATATATGTGGAGAGAGAGGCCATATCCAGTGAGACTGCCGTGCACCCAGTCAGGGCGTGGGTAGGGGTACTGCTCAGCCATCCATCTCTTCAGCCTCTACATCTTCAGCACGCCCTCCATCTCTAGTAGGGTGCAATACACTTATGGGTAGAGCACGGGGCCGAGGGGGACCCAGTCGGTTCTATGCTTTTAATGGTCGCCAAAGTGCGGAGGACTCCCCAGATGTTGTCACAGGTATTCTGACTGTTTATTCACATGATGTTTATGCTCTTATTGATCTCGAGTCTTCCTTGTCATATGTTACTCCATTTATTGCTTCATGTTTTATGATAGAACCCGAACAGCTTCACGAGCTGTTCTCTGTGTCGACTCTGGTTGGTGAATCCATTACAGCTGTGCGAGTCTATAGGAATTGTGTTGTCACGGTGCGTGGTAAGGATACCAGCGCCGATATTATTGATTTTGAAATGGTATAATTTGATGTAATTATGGGGATGGATTGGCTCTATTCGTGCTTTTCTAAACTCGAATATCGAACCAGGACTATGAGGCTTGAGTTTCCTAATGAATGAGTTATCAAGTGGGAGGGGAATAATGTTGTTCCAAGAGGTAGATGTATTTCCTAGCTTAAATCCTCAAAGATGATCAGAAAAAGGTGAATGTACCATTTGGTCTGAGTTGCGGACACCACTTTAGAGGTGCCTGCTCCCGAATATGTGCCCGTTGTGAATGAATTTCTTGATGTATTTGTGGGAGAGATTCATGAGATTCCACCAGTAATAAAGATCGATTTCGGGATTGATGTATTGCCAGATACGCAGCCAATATTTATTCCACCTTAACGAACGGCGCCTACAGAATTGCGAGAGTTAAAAGATCAATTGAAAGAACTATTAGAAAAGGGTTTCATACGGCCAAGTGTTGTCGCCTTGGGGCGCACCGATTCTTTTTTCCAGAAAGAAAGACGGATCACTTCGGATGTGTATTGATTATTAGCAGCTCAACAAGGTCACCATAAAAAAATACCCATTTCTTCGGATAGATGATTTGTTCGATCAGTTTCAAGGTGCTAGGTTGTTCTGAAAGATCTATTTACGGTCCGGGTATCACTAGCTAAAAATCAGGGAGCTGGACATTCCTAATACTGCCTTCAGAACTCGATATGGGAACTTTAAATTTCTGGTAATGTCTTTTGGGCTAACCAACGCCTCAGCAGCTTTTATGGATCTTATGAATCAGGTTTTCAAACCGTTTCTTGACTGCTTTGTGATTGTCTTCACTGATGACATCCTCGTTTATTTGTGAAGTCAGTAAGATCGTGCTACTCACCTCAAGGCAGTTCTGTAGACTCTTCTTCAGCACCAGTTGTATGCAAGGTTTTCAAAATATGAATTTTTGCTAGAATCAGTTGCCTTTTTCAGCCATGTTGTCTCCAGGGAAGGGATTCGGGTTGATCCCCAAAAGATTGCAGCGGTAAAGGACTGGCCTAGGCCAATGACCCGGATAGAGTTTCGCAGTTTCTTCGGTTCGGCTGGGTATTATCGGAGGTTCCTAGAGGGATTCTCTACCCACTCCTCCCCATTAACTAAGATGACGCAGAAGGCAGTTATGTTTTAGTGGTCTGATGCTTGTGAAAAGATTTTCAGGAATTGAAATTGAGATTAACTACGGCCCAGTGTTGACCTTGGAAGAAGGTTCGGAAGGGTTTGTGGTATATTGTGATGCTTCAAGGGTTGGTTTGGAGTGTGTATTGATGCAATGTGGTAAGGTAATAGCATATGCTTCTAGGCAGCTCAAGAAGCACGAAAAGAATTATCTGACTCGTGATTTGGAGCTCGCGGTGAATTGTGTTTGCATTAAAACACTGGCGGCATTAACTTATGGGGTCCATGTGGACGTGTTCAAGAACCACAAGAGTCTTCAGTATTTATTCAAACAAAATGAGTTGTACTTAAGGCAACGGAGGTGGTAGCCGGTGCTCTTTGTCGGCAATCGATGGGTAGCTTGGCTCATTTAGAAGCAGGTCAGAAGCTTTTGGCTCGGGAGGTTTATCAGTTGGCTAGTCTAGGGGTTTGTTTTACGACCTCAAACAAAGGGGATGTCGTGGTGCGTATTGGAGCAGAATCTTCAGTTGTAATAAAAATCAAGGAAAAGCAATTCAGAGATCTAGTATTGGAAAATATGAAACATAAGACTACAACATTTTCACAAGGCAATGATGACGGTGTTTTGCGATGCCAAGGGAGGCTATGTGTTCTGGCCGTGGATGATCATCGGGAAAGGGTAATGGCAGAGGTTCACAATTCCAAGTATTCAGTACATCCAAGTTCTACGAAGATGTATCATGATCTCGAAGAGGTTTATTGGTTGAATGGTATGAAGAGGGTGTAGCAGACTTTGTGGCTAGATGTCCGAATTGTGAGCAAGTAAAGGCCGAGCATCAAAGGCCCAGTGGGTTGACACAGCTTATGGAAATACCAAAGTGGAAATGGGAGATGATCAATATGGACTTTGTGGTGTGGTTACCTAGCATTGCACGTAGGTTTGACTCATTTTGGGTAATAGTGGATCGGCTCAAGAAGTCGGTGCACTTCTTGCCAGTCAAGTCCATCGATACTGTAGAATAATAGCTCAGTTATATATCAAGGAAATAGTAAGGCTCCATGGCATTCTAGTATATATTATCTCGGATCGACGGGCCCAGTTCACATCTAACTTTTGGAAGAAATTTCAGCAAGGTTTGGGTATGCAGGTAAATCTCAGCACAACATTCCACCCACAGACTGATGGGTAGGCAGAGCGGACCATTCAGACGCTTGAAGATATGTTACGGGCTTGTGCATTAGATTTCAAGGGTAGCTAGTATGATCACTTTCCGCTTATATAATTTGCTTATAATAACAGTTTCCATGCTAGTATTCAAATGGCCCCATTTGAGCGTTGTACGGAAGGGGGTGTAGGTCTTCGATCGGATGGTTCCAGGTTGGCGAGGCAGAACTTTTAAGACCGTATCTTGTGCACCAAGCTATGGAAAATTTAAGGTCATTCTAGAAATGATGAAAACTGCTCAGAGNTGTGCCCTTAATCGAATTATTTGGGCTAATAGCTTTGCAAACGCCAGGTTGCGAGATGATAGTAGGCACACATGAGACCATCTTGAAGATGCATCTATTAGGAACATAAAATATCTAAATAACCCACTTGGTGGGTGAATAGATCCACATATATCCCCATGTATACGCTCTAAAAAGGCAGGGGATTCCATGCTAACCTTCATTGCTGATGGTCTAGTTATCATTTTACCTTGATAACAAGCATCACAAGAAAATTCATCATTTGTAAGAATCTTCAGGTTCTTTAGTGGATGTCCACTTGAATTTTTAATAATTCGTCTCATCATTATTGATACAGGATGGCCCAAACGGTCATGCCAAAGCTCAAAAGTATTTGAATCAGTAAACTTCTGGTTTACGATAGAGTGTGCTTCAACTGCACTGATCTTTGAATAGTATAAGCCAGAAGATAAAGTTGGTAACTTTTCTACAATGCATTTCTGGCCAGAAATATTCTTTGTAATACAAAGATATTCCTCGTTCATTTCATCTATTGTCTCAACATGATACCCATTTCGGCGGATATCTATAAAACTCAACAAGTTTCTTCGGGACTTGGAGGAGAATAATGCATTGTTTATAATAAGTTTTGTTCCCTTAGACAGAAATACAATTGCTCTTCCGGAGCCTTCAATCAAACTTATATTACCAGAAATTGTAGAAACATTTGCTTTTTCCTTATGAAAATAAGAAAAGTATTTCTAATCTTTGAATATGGAATGAGTTATTCCACTATCAATTACACAAATATCTTTATGATTGGTCTTTGATCCAAACATAATTTGAGGATTATCCATATTCTTCAAAACGACATAAATAAAATATATTATAATAAACGTTATTATCAAAACGTAACTTCTATTACATGGACATACTATCTACTACAAACAACAAAAATTAAAATATTTACATGTTTACAGATTCATCAACGATTACATGACTTGTTTCTCCTTCTGGGCGTGCAAAGTAATCAGCTACATCCAAATGCATGAAGTCTAAATTATCTTCAAAAATAAAATTTGCTTCAGCATTTTTTTCTGTCTTCTTCAGGGAGGCTTGATAAAGCTCAACCAGGTGCTTTGGCTTACGACAGGTACGTGACCAATGCCCTTTTCCCCCACATCTATAGCATGCATTTTCTGCATTTGTTACTTGCACCGCTTCATGGTTTTGTTCCTTCCTTTTCCACTGTTGGTGGTTAGGAGGGTTCTTTGGTGAATTATTATTACCATGATTAGATTTTTTTCCCTGACCACGGCCATGACCACGATTGGGGCCACGACCTCTTCCATGATTAGCTTGGTGGAAGTTCGTCTCATTCACTTCAGGGAATGGACAAGAACCAGTTGGTCGGCTTTCATGGTTTTTCATTAATAGCCCATTATGTTGCTCGGCTACAAGAAGATGGGAGATAAGTTCAGAATACTTTTTGAATCCCATCTCTCGATATTGCTGCTGCAGGAGCATATTCGAGGCATGAAAAGTGGTGAAAGTTTTCTCCAACATATCATGATCAGTAATATTATCACCACATAATTTCAATTGGGAAATAATCCTGAACATAGCAGAATTATACTCACTGATAGATATAAAATCTTGTAGCCTTAAATGAGTTCAGTAATAACGTGCCTGTGGAAGAACGACCATCTTCAGGTGGTCATATCTATCTTTCAAATTATTCCACAGTATGACTGGATCTTTAACAGTGAGATATTCCATTTTCAAGCCTTCATCAAGGTGATGGCGTAGGAATATCATGGCTTTGGCACGGTCTTGGTTTGATGCTTGATTTTTGTCCTTGATGGTGTCTGCCAGACCCATCGCATCAAGATGAATTTCAGCATCAAGCACCCAAGAAATGTAGCTTTTGCCCGATATATCCAGGACTACAAATTCAAGTTTAGAAAGATTTGACATTATTTAGAAAAGGAAAGTTCGTACCTTTGATACTTTCAAAGTATTTGCTCGAGATGGCAGAGTCTCGTGCTGATAACGTGTTATAAAATAACGACTATAAAGTAAATAAACTAAAGACAAGTGGAGAGATTAACTGATATATTATTGAACTTTCAAACTGATGTACATAATGAACTGAAATCTCCTCTATTTATAGAAGAAGAAAGATGCTGTGTAAGCTGCTACTACAAGCTGCTTGTAAGCTACTACTGTACCAGATGTAGATAATCTTCTTCCAGGGGTAATGTTTATCCATAACGGAGTACCAAAATGATAATCTTCTTCAGGAGGCTTATTTCCAATAGAGTACTAAATAGATAAACATATTTACGGCGGTGTCTCATATGGATAAACTTCTTCAGGAAGCTTATTTACAACAGAGTACTAAATGAACATCCATTATATAATATATATTTATAACAGAATCAAAATTTTTGGATAAGGGACATGAAATATGTTAGGATCGAAAAAATTAGGTGTCACGTGAAAGCTAGCAAAACAAACTTTGAACGACGATAAATCAGACAACAAACGAGAAACCTACCAAAAAGACACAAATATTTAATGTGGTTCGGTCAGTTGACCTACGTCCATAGCGGAGATGAGCAATCCACTTTAATAAAAGAGAGTACAAAATAACGTGACGAAGAGGCAAACACAAGTGACACACTAACACTTGCCCCGTAAAGTTCTCCCCCTAAACACGACTCTCAAACCTCATATGGCTACATTGTGGATAGGGGTGTACATAGGCCGGGTTGGTTCGGATTTTCTAATTACCAAACCAAACCAATTGTATCGAGTTATTAAAATTAAATACCAAACCAATAAAAGTCGGGTTTTATAATTTCGAGTTTTTCGGTTTTCGGGTTTTTTCGGATTTTTTATAAAGTCTTCATAGTACAAAATGTAAAATTTGTGCTCTACATATTTCTTTAATCCTAGTAAGACAGAACTATATATAAAGTGTTTTCAATAAAATAACATAAATATGAGATGAGTCATGGCATTGTACTAACATATTCAACAATAAAGATAATAAAATCGTATAAAATAAATATTATTAATAAGCCGTAATGTAAACAAACAAAATTTAAATATATGACGAATAAGTACTATTATTTACATGACTAACCACTAAAAGAAAAATAAGTTATACATTTTATCTAAATAATGGAAAAACTAAAAAATAGATATCCAACACTATTTTCATTCATAGTACAATTGAATTGAATGTCTTTAATTAGTATTAGTACTGATTTGATTTTGGTTTAAGATTTATTTGAGCTACTAACATTTACGTACTATAAAACTTATTGGAGCATCCAAAAATTATAAGCCCAAACTTGAAATAATAGGTTAAAAGATAAAACTATGAAAAAGTTTAAGAAATATTTATAACCTACACACTATCATTAATATTTTTATGCATTAAATATATTTAAAACTTCTATACATATAATGTCGGGTTGGTTTTGTTCAATTTGACTATTTTTAGTTAAAACCAAACCAAATATAGTCGGTTTCTTTTTTCTAACACCAAACTAAATCAAACCAAACCATAGTCGAATTTTTTTTCTCGGTTTGACTCGGATTATCGGGTTGGTGGGGTTTGTCGGTTTCATTTGTACACCGCTAATTGCGGATGTTGCTGAATGAGAAGGAAGAATCCTCAATTTATATAAGTCCAAACTTTTTCCTACAAGAAAAAAGACTAGTCAAATATGAAAGAATTATAATTTTCTTCTACAAAAAAAATAAATCCAATTATAATAAATTTATTGTCCTTTCCTTCAAAAAATAATAAAACTAAATATTATAAGAAAATCAGGACATCACCTAATAAAATAAGCTCTAGATGTCCTTATAATATCTATTTCCACATTCTTCGAAAATCATGCATGTACGAAAATATTTTTTAAGAATATTATATTTGATACGTATTGATGTGTGTATAATATTTCCATATCATCGTACTAAATTGACATGTAACTAGAGAAAACACAATATGAAAACATATTTTTTTCTTTTAAAAAATTATTACATCAATTAAGGAGAAAGGAAAAGGAGATGCTACATTAATTTTGATCTCTTTCATTAAAACGGTTGACATGGTCTAAACAATTACAAATGACTTCAACGTTCAAACTTCCAATGCTGACTTGAAATCAAAGTCAATAAGGTTGCTTTTGCTGACCTAGGAACCGCGTAGTGTCCGTTTTCCATTTCTGCAAATTTTTAGTATTATCTTTTTGAGGAAGCTCTAAAACGGGTAGTTCGATGTACGAAAAAACTCGTAATTACGGGTGAGAATTGTTGATGCAAATACTAGTCGTTAATTCTAATTTCTTTAAATTATACAAAAATAATTTTATTATTGCTCGAAAGTCCAATCTAGTATTATGAAGTACTTTCATAGTTTCATTCTGTCCCTAGGTAACACCCAACTTCATCTGTAATTTTTGTAAATTACTCCACCTTTGTTCCTTAATAAGTTGATCAATTTGTTTTTTTGTTCTGTTTTAAAATAAGTATCTGTTTATATAATCAAGAAAGAATTCAATTTATTTTTATAAAATAACTCTTATGTACATATCCCTAAAAAGTATTCTTACTCCTCACATTAAATATTTAATTAAGAGTAGTTTAGTTATACTAGATATTTTTATATAAAATTTAGTATTTTTTTAATAGGCGTATCAAAAATAAATTGATCATTTATTATGAACCGGATAGAGTATTATATTGCTAATGAAAAGCGGCCTACGTTGTCCTTTCAGTCCCCCATTATTATGTACTTGACAAAATTTTCAAAAAACATTGTACTTTTTGAGTGTCATGGTTATTCAATCTTATCAGATTTTGAGCCCCTTTGAACATAAGAATTTTTTTTCTTTTTTTTGTAAATTGTTTTTACTTTTTTTTTTAAATTAGTGTTTGTCCATAAAATTTCTAATTTTCACTTGAAGATGCAGTTTAGAAATTTTAGAAAATTTGAAAAACTTCAAAAAGCTATTTTTCAAAATTTTCACTCACAAAACTTGAAAAATAACCAAAAATTATATTTATATCCAAACACAACTCTAAATTTCAAATACCATTTTCATTTGAAAAAGTTTTTCACACTTTCTTGGAATTTTACAATTCTTATGTCCAAACGCCCACTTTCATTGACATGGAGTACTACTAGTAGTAAAACAAGAAAATATGTACTCCTTTCGTTTCAGTTTATGTGAACATATTTTTTAATTTATCTGTTAAAAAAAAAACTCCTTTCTAAATTTGAAAATAACTTAGCTAACTTATAATTCTATCCTTAATGAAAAACTTTTATAACCACACAATTACTCTAATCTTTTTTGATTTGTTTAGAACCATAAATTTTAAAAGTTATTATTTTTTCTTAAACTTTGTGTCATGTACGTTCACATAAATTAGATCAGAGGAAGTAATAATCCATGAGGTACAACTACGAATCTTCAATTACAAAACAATGATTGATCCAACGGTGGAAATTCAGTTCCACAGCCCCTAATTTTCCCGCCAAAATTGCCAACCCAAATAATGTAAGGGCGCCGCCGATTTTGAACTGTCAAAATACGCGGTCTTTACATGGACCACGTTCCAAACACACACAGCTCAAACATAAGTCGGTGCCAACCCACTCTTAACTGTCAATTTTTTTTTTGTTTTTAAAAAAAAAAAAATAGTTTGACTAATACAGTGTTATACCAAATTTTTGTACCTATAAAATAGTAGTATGAATTTTAATACCAACGCATGCCTAGAATATTAATAGTTTTGATAAATTAAATTTATTTCATACTAATATATGAAACACTAAAAGAAAACAAGATTTGTTTTAATGCTATCAAATGTAAAAGGCAAATCCCAAAATGTGTGATATAATAATCATTTCTATAAAACTTTCTCTATTTCCAATCACTAATATTTATTTTAGTACATTATTCTTATAATAAATTTCACTGAACTATCAAAATTTAAATATTAATAGTCGTAGAATTTTTTCTTGTATTATCACAAGTATAATATACAAGTCAAATATTCAAACACAAAGGGGTTAACCCAATGTTTTTATATTCCACATCCTTTCCCCACGTTGGCTGCTTCTTCATTCAGCTTCCACCATTTTCTGATCAAATCTTCTTTAACACTCTCCTACCGCGTCCTCTTTTTTTTTTTCCTCCTCTATAAAACACATATTTTCTACCTAATATTTGTGTTAAAATTAAGGATACTATATTTTCAAGGAGAATAATATACAATGAGTAGAATGGAGGAAGAATGTACAACACCAAAGAACCAAGAATGTCGAATACAAGCGCCATTAGAATGTCCACCAGCTCCGAGGAAAAAGACTGAGAACAGCGCAACGGCAAAGAAGAAACAGCAGCCCAAGAATGGGTTTTTCCACCCTCCTGATCTTGACTCCATTTTTGTTGTAACTCCAACTCCAACTTACGGTCGCTCTCAACTTGTTTGGGACTGACGCATAGTATGACACGTAGTAGTAGCTGTTGTTTATTGCTCCAACTAATTGAAGCTTTGTGCCTAATTTCCTTATATACTTCACCTTTGTCTTTCTCTTTGTTTTTATTTTCTACATTTAGAATTTTCTAGCTGTTTAGTGATTTGTAGAATGCAACAATTGTTTCCTCTTGACTAGGCTGTAAAATATATAATACATGTTCTGGTAGTAAGTTTGTTTCTCTCGTTTGTTAGCATTAGGTCGCAAATTTGGAAAGTTTGGATATGAAAAATGAAATTCTATAATTTGTACAATGATTGTTTTTAGTTTGTTCTTTTTACTTTTGGTGGCTACTATGTTATCAAAGCGAAAAGCTTGAACATGAAAATAAGTATGAATATTTTAGCAGCTAAAGCTTGAGTTTTCAATTATAATTTGTTCTTTTCTCCACAATTATATAAGTGTTTCATTCCAAATTTGTCTTGTGGTGTATTATCGTAACTCCATCGTTTTCTTCTAGTGTTGTAAAAACAGGGAAAGCATTCAGAGTCATACTTATGTTTGTGCATGTTTCTTTCACCATGTAATATGAGGTAGTAGTAATACACGGGTAACTTTTTTCTTTTCTTGTTTTATTTCTAGCATAGAATTTTTACTCAATATGTTAAATTATATTGATAAGTTTTCTTTTATACATTGTTAATGCATATAATGAATAGCCTATTCGGCCAAAGTTTTTTTTAGCCAGTGCTTTTTGTCAAAGTTAAGTTGTTTGATCAAACTTTTAGAAGGAAAATAAGTGTTTGCAAGTAGAAGCAGAAATAGTTTTTGAGAAACAGAAAAAAATAGTTTTTTTTAAAAGTACTATTTTGAAAAATATTTTTTTGAGAAAAATACACTTAGAAACACTTTTTAAAAGTTTGGTCAAACACTAATTATTGTTGTTGCGGGCAAACACACACGCAAGTATACGCGGTCGTCAAGTAATAAAGTGACTAAAATTCGGATGTCGAACCCACATGGACTTGTGATTAACTATTAGCTAAATTAGACTATCAAATTATCTAAACAAGGATTAAACCCAAAAGTAGTAATGCCAAAGTAATTAAACTAAAAAAAAAAAACTAATAAACTTTAAATAGAGGAAGAATAAATTTTTATATTATTAATGTAATAAAAATAATTTAGAATTATGGGTTATTTAATGCTCCTATTATATTCTTCAATTGAATTGATTAACTAATTCATCTAGTTCATTGATTGACAAGGTCCTACGGACGCTGGCCTTGGCCTTGGCGCACAAACCAGAAACGTTTGCCTTCAAATTCCTTGTGTCGCCTGACTTCTTTATGTTTGCTGCTTCAATTTATTACTTGTCTAACTTTTCCATTCTTTATCATTTCTTTGTGTGCTTGTAATCAAACTTTGACGCCTTCCGCTATTAAATTTTCAGTTTGTCTTTTCCAATCACATTTTTTGTTGCTGCCACATACTATTTGGACTTTGCTTAATTTAACTCTTGTAGTGATCCTTCAATTTGAGAACAAAGAGCTCCATATTCAATTCTTCAACTAAAGTCTCCAATGCCTCAAATTTTAGTTACTTGACATCCATAACTAACTTTTACTTTTTTACTTTGCTTCAAATTTTTTCTTCAAAGTACCTACATTATTAATTTATTAAAACCCAAATAAATATAAAACTCAATAATCAAAGCTAAGTTGGGCGTATTCAGTATCAAATATAATCAAAAAGCGGTAAAATGTGAGTAAATTAATATCGAAACATATAAAAATATGCCCAACATCGTTATCCCACACTTAAACTTTTGTTCATCTTGAACAAAATATAATTATAGTAGATGAAACAAAATTAATCTCCGCACATTAAAAGTGGTCACGACCCGAAATCCCACCTTTGGGCCGTGATGGCGCCTAGCGTTGAACACGCTAGACAATCCAATGTTACTGGATATTCTGTTTTATTCCTTTGTTATTTAGCATTTAAAAAGTGAAATACAAGAACAATAGAAATAAGAATGCGGAAGATAAGAAATTCAACAACTTAAATAATACATCTCCGAAACTTCCTTAATCATATCCCCAGAACTGGTGTCACAATTTTACGAACAGTCTAAGATTTACTAAAAACATGTGTCTGAAATAAACAAGTGTAGCTGTCTAGAAATACAAGATAAGACAGAAGGAAAGAAATAGATGGTGAAGCCAAGGCCTGCGGATGCCTGCAGGACTACCTCAGTGTCACCTGTGGACTGAAGGATACTCCCTCGATCACTGTCCACCGGGTCCGGTACCGTAATCTGCACAGCATAAAGAAGTGCAGGTGTAGCATCAGTACAACTGACCCCATGTACTGAGTAAGTGCCGAACCTAACCTCGGTGAAGTAGTGACGAGGCTAGGACACGACAAATAATAAACACCCGTGCAATTCAATAATATATAATAGAAATAACGGCAGGAAGTAAACAGTTAAGTACAAATACGGGAAAAACGTGCCAGGGTACAAAAGGGGAAAACACTTATTGAGTAACAGAACATGACAACCGTCTAGTATCAAAATAACAACAGAGAACAAACAAGTGCACGGCATCACCTTTCGTGCTTTACTCTCGTTCTCACCAAAACAAGTGCACGACATCACCCTCCGTGCTTTACTCTCATTCTCACCAAAACAAGTGCACGACATCACCCTTCGTGCTTTTACCTCACAATATCATGGCATGGCATTATCCTTCGTGCATTATCTCTCATATCATGGCACGACATCACCCTTCGTGCTTTTAAAATCACAATATCGGCACGACATTAACCTTCGTGCTTTTAAATATAAATCATGACACGACATCATCCTTCGTGCTTTACACTCTTCCTCACCCAATCAATAACCAGAACACAATTTGGCAAGGAAGAACCACAATACATACCATAATTTCTCAACTTCCCGGCAAGGGAACAATAACAGAAATATCATCGTCCCGGCAAGGGACACAGTTATAACTAATCTAACTGAACGTACAACATAACCAAATAATCCTCAACCAAAAAAATAATCAACAGTGTTCACAATCAAGTATTTCCAACAATTGAATAATCTCCAAGATGAAATCTACTTCATAACACAGTGGCTATCGAAGAAAAAACTCATATACTATAAGTTATGACTCACGGGCATGCTTGACAACAAGGTATAGGTACTCGTCACCTCACATATACATTGAACATGATAATAACACGTAGCACATATGACTCAGCACCTATTCCCTTAAGCTAAGGTTAGGCCAAACACGTACATTGGCTCCAAGAATGTAAATCAAGCCTCTACCTCCGCTTTTCCTTTTGAACCCGACTCCAAAACAATCGTATCTATAAATAAATGACTCAATAATATCAATAAATGCTAAACAATTCAATTCTAGTGCTTAAATATAGATTTCTCAACATTCTTCCAAAAATTCTAAAATTCGACCGCGGGCGCGCTTGGTCGAAACACGAGGTTCGGACCAAAACCCGATCACCCATTCCCCCACGAGCCCGAATATACAATTTGTTTTGAAATCCGACCCCAAAACGAGGTCAAATTCCCAAAAATTCGAAAAGCCCTAACTCTACCCAAAAACCCAATTTTCTACCTTTAATTCTATAATTTTAGGCCTAGAATCTAATAAATGTTGATGAAAATGGAAGAAAATGAAGTTAAGATCACTTACCTATGAAGCTGTGGTGAAGTTTCCCTTCAAAGATCACCCAAGGAGGAGTGAGAAGAAGAAGTTGTGAAAAAATGGGTTTATCCCATAATGGGTTCTGTTTTTAGACTTTAAAAAATGACTGGGTGATTTAGACCTATGCGATCGTGGAAGGAGAGTTGAGATCGCATAGTGGAAGGTCCCCTAGGCATTGCGATCACAAAAGGTCAAACGCGATCGCACAAGGCAACTGACCAGCCACCCCCAGCTCACCTACACCCCTGTGCGGTCGCAGGCCCACCTATGCGATTGCACAATGCAACAATCTCACCCCCACACACGCTGCTATTCGATCGCAACTATACCTATGCGATCGCATAGTGTAACACATCAGACATAAGAAAAAAATACACTCACACTAGATTTTTCCTAGTTTTAGCACTCCGACACCTACCTGAAAGTCACCCGAGCCCTCGGGGCTCAAAACCAAATACACACATGACCTCATAAACATCCTACGGACTTACTCAAGTAATCAAAACACCAAAATAACATCATAAAACATCGAATTAAGCCTCAAAATCAATAAAATTCCTTTAAACTTCAACAACATCTAATTTTTTCATTTTTAGTCCGAACCTCAAACTGAGTCCGTTTCTTACCAAATTTCACTAGATAACATATATAAGACATATTGAACCTGTTTCGGGCTCCGGAACCATAATACGGGCCTGGTTTCACAGGTTTCACATCAAATCTCATTTTCAAAAACCTTTATATTTTTCAGAAAATAATTTTCTTCAAAAATTCATTTCTCGGACTTGGCACCTCGGAATTCGATTTCGGGCATACGCCCAAGTCCCATATTTTCCTACGGATCCTCTGGGACCGTCAAATCATGGGTCCGGGTCTGTTTACCAAAAATGTTGATCAAAGTCAATTTTATTCAATTTTCAACACAAAACTATCATTTTTGTCAATTTTTTACATAACGGCTTCCCGGCTATACGCCCGGATTGCGCACGTAAATTGAGGTGATATATAAGGAGGATTTCATGGCCTCGAAACACAGATTTAGCTAAAATTACACGGGATGACTTTTTGGGTCATCACAATCTCCACCTCTAAAACAACCGTTCGTCCTTGAACGGATATAGAAGGGTACCTGAATCGGGAAAAAGATGGGGATATAGGCTCCGCATATCGGACTTGGAATCCCAGGTAGCTGCCTCAATAGGCTGACCTTTCCAGTGAACACAAATCGAAGGATAACTCTTCGATCTTAATTGACGAACCTGCCGAGTTAATATGGCTACTGGCTCCTCCTCATAATTCAAATCCTTGTCCAACTGGACACTGCTGAAATCAAGTACATGAGAGGGATCGACAATATACCTCTGAAGCATAGATACATGAAACACCGGGTGTAGGCAAACTCAGCTAAAGTCAAGAACTGGTCCCATGAACCTCCAAAATCAATGATACATGCTTGCAACATATCCTCCAAAATATGAATAGTACGCTCGGACTGTCCGTCCGTCCGTCCGTCTGAGGATGAAATATTGTGCTCAATTCAACATGTGTGCCCAACTCAAACTGAAACGCTCTCCAGAAATGGGAGGTAAACTGAGTACCTTGATCAGAAATAATGGACACAGGCACACCATGCAGGCGAACAATCTCCCTGATGTAGATTTTTGCCAACTTCTCTGAAGAATACGAAACTGATACTGGAATGAAGTGTGCTGACTTAGTCAGCCTATACACAATGACCCACACTGCATCAAACATCCTCTGAGTTCGTGGGAGTCCAACTACGAAATCCATGGTGATATGCTCCCACTTCCACTCGGGAAGCTCAATCTGCTACATCAAACCACCGGGTCTCTAGTGCTCGTACTTCACCTGCTAACAGTTCAAGCACCTAGCCACATATGCTACAATATCCTTCTTCATCCTCCGCCACCAATAATGCTGCCACAAATCCTGGTACATCTTTGCGGCGCCGGATGAATGGAATACCGAGAACTATGGGCCTCCTGCAATATCAACTCACGAATGCCATCAACATCGGGTACACAAATACGACCCTGCATCCTCAAAACTCCCTCATCATCAACGGTGACATGCTTGGCACCTCCGTGCCGGAACGTATCTCTAAGAACACACAAATGACAATCATCATACTGCCTGGCCCGAATACGATCATACAATGAAGAACGGGCCACAGTATGGGCCAAAACACTGCCAGTCTCAGAAACCTCCAATCTCATGAACCGGTTGGCTAAAGCCTTTACATCTAAAGCAAGCGGTCGCTCTCCGACTGATAAATAAGCAAGACTACCCATACTGGCTGACTTCCGACTCAAAGCATCGGCCACCACATTGGCCTTCCCCGGATGATATAAGATGGTAATGTCATAATCCTTCAACAGCTCTAACCGTCTCCTCTGCCTCATATTCAACTCTTTCTGCTTGAACAAATACTGCAAACTCTTATGATCCGTGAACACCTCACATGGCACCCCATACAGATAATGCCTCCAAATCTTCAATGCATGAACAATAACTGCTAACTCTAAATCATGAACTTGATAGATCTTCTCATGAAACTTCAACTGACGAGAAGAATAGGCTATAACCTTGCTATCCTGCATCAACATTGCACCAAGTCCCACCCGTGAAGCATCACAATACACGGTATATGGCCTTGAACCTGTGGGCAAAACTAACACCGGTGCCGTGGTCAAGGCTGTCTTGAGCTTCTGAAAGCTCGCCTCACACTCATCCGACCACCTGAACTGGGCACCCTTCTGAGTCAATCTGGTCATCGGGGTTGCAATGGATGAAAAACCCTCCACAAACCGGTGATAATATCCTGCTAAGCCAAAGAAACTCCGAATCTCTATATCTGAAGTGGGCCTAGGCCAATCTCTGACTGCTGAAATCTTCTTGGGATCCACCTGAATACCCTCTGATGATACCATATGGCCTATAAATGCAACCGAACCCAACCAGAACTCACACTTGGAAAATTTGTCATATAACTGACTATCCTTCAGGGTCTGGAGGACGACTCGATGGTGCTGCTCATGCTCCTCACGGCTACGGGAGTAAATCAAAATATCATCAATGAAAATAATCACAAATGAGTCCAAATAGGTCCTGAACACCCGATTCATCAACTCCATAAAAGCAGCGGGGGCAATTTGTCAACCCAAATGACATCACCAAGAACTCATAATGCCCATACCAAGTACGAAATGATGTCTTAGGGACATCAGACGCCCTAATCCTCAGCTGATGGTAACCAGATCTAAAGTCAATCTTGGAAAACACTGAAGCACCCTGAAGTTGGTCGAATAAATCATCAATCCTTGGAAAAGGATACTTATTCTTTATAGTAACCTTGTTCAACTGCCGGTAGTCAATACACATCCTCATCGAGCCATCATTCTTCTTGACAAACAACACTGGGGCACCCCACGGAGAAACACTAGGCCTAATAAAGCCTTTATCCAACAAATCCTGTAACTGAACCTTCAACTCTGGCGTGCCATACGATACGGCGGGGTAGAAATGGGCCGAATGCCCGGAGCCAACTCAATAAAAAAGTCAATATCCCTGTCGGGTGGAATACCCGGCAGGTCAGCAGGTAAAACCTCTAGAAACTCACGAACCACGGGCACAGACTCCATAGATGGAACCTCAGCACTAGAATCACGAACATAGGCCAAATAGGCCAAGCAACCCTTCTCGATCATACGTCGAGCCTTCATATATGAAATAACTCTACCGGAAGAATGACTAGGAGTCCGTCTCCACTCCAAACGAGGTACTCCTGGCAAGGCCAAGGTCACTGTCTTGGAATGACAGTCTAGAATAGAATTGTAGGGATATAACCAATCCATCCCCAAAATAACATCGAAGTGAACCATATCAAGAAGAAAAAGATTTACATGAGTCTCCAGAACACCAATAAAGCATGAACAGTAGACTCGATCTACCATAATAGAATCACCCACCGGGGTAGACACACATACAGAAGTACTCAGGGAATCACAGGGCATGCTCAGATAAGGGCCAAAATATAAAGACACATAGGAGAATGTAGACCCCGGATAAAATAAAACCAAAGCATCTCTGCTGCAAAGTGAAACTATACGTGTAATAACTGCATCAGAGGACTCAACTTCAGGCCTGGCAGGAATAGCATAGCACCAGGGTGGAGCCCCTCCAACCTGAACATCTCTGGGTCGACCTACCGCTCTCGTGGACTGTCCTCTACCTCTATGAGTCTGACCTCCACCTTTGGAACCTCGACCTCCACCCCTAGTTGGCTGAGGGGGTAGGGGTGCACCTGGTGCGAAAATCATAGCTCGGGAACCCGGATGCTGAGAACTACCAGAAGCTCGGGGGCAATACCTAGCAATGTGCCCTGGATCACCACAAGAGTAACAAGCCCTCTACTGCTGGCCCTGAAACTGTCCCTATCGACCAGATTAACCACCCTGGAAGCTCTGAAGCGGCAGTGCACTGATAGGAGCTGATGGTGCACTGCGGGATACTTGAAGCGCTGACTGTTATGGCCTAGGAGGATGACCTCTGCCAAAGGAATCTCTTCCTCTAGATGAGGCACCACTAAATTGACCGGAATGGGTAGGTCTCTTGTCAGACCCCTAACCACTGCCCTACAATAAGACCATCTCAACACGCCTGGCCACATTGACCGCCTCCTGGAATGAAATATCCGTACATGTATCTCTAGCATCTGGAGTCTAATAGGCTGAGCTAGACCCTTAATAAACCTCCTCACCCTCTCACGATCAGTGGGGAGTATCATGATAGCATGTCAGGCCAAAGTAATGAACCTGGTCTCATACTGTGTAATAGTCATAGATCCCCACTGGAGGCGCTCAAACTACCTCGGAAGACCCTCTCTCTGAGTAACTTGTAGAAACTTCTTCAAGAATAACTCGGAGAACTGAGCCCAAGTCAAGGGCGAAAACCTAGCTGCTCTGGTCAAACAGAAATCCCTACACCAAGTCTTGGCAGCACCAGAAAGACAGAATGTAGCAAAATCAACTCCATTGGACTCCACAATGCCCATGTTTCGAAAAACCTCATAGAAACTATCCAAGAAATCTTGGGGATCCTCTGATGGCACACCAGTAAATATAGTAGAAAATAGCTTGGTGAACCGGTCCAACCTCCACAAATCATAGGCAGACATGGCTTCCCCCTTAACTGTCTGTGCCACAAAACCCGACTAAGCTGCTCTAGTTGTCTGAGGTGTTGGAGTCTGGAACTGAGGAGATAGCTGCTCTGGTGTGCGGGTAGCAGAAGTCTGGGTCCCTCCCCCAGCCTGAGAGATGGCTGGTGCAGTAGGGAGAAGACTGGCCTGATCCACGCTCTCCATAAGTCCCACTAAACGAACCAGAGCGTCCTGAAGAAATGGAGCAATGAACTCCTCTGGGACCTGAGCTGGTCCAAATGGAACTTCCTGAGCAGTAATCTCACCAACACAGTCTACCTGAGGGTCCTCTACTGGTTCTGCTGCTCTGGGCTGAGCCCTGGCTCTGCCTCGGCCTCTAGCACGGCCTCGGCCTCGTCCTCGGCCTCTCGCAGGAGCTGCAACAGGAGGATCGGGCTGCTGATCGGTAGATGAGGAAGCACGCGTTCTCGCCATCTACGAGAGAATAGAATAGAAAATCAGTTAGCATTAGAATGCAAACTGCACGACAGAGAAGAAGAAATGTGAAGTTATTCCTAACTTTACAGCCTCTAGGGATAAGTACAGACGTCTCCGTACCGATCCCTCAGACTTTACAGGTTTGTCCGTGAATTTTGAGACTTAGGCAACCTAGTGTTTTGATACCAAATTGTCACGACCCGAAATCTCACCTTCAGGCCGTGATGGCGTCTAACGTTGAACCCGCTAGACACGCCAACGTTACTGGATATTCTATTTTATTCCTTTGTTATTTAGCATTTAAAAAGTGAAATACAAGAACAATAGAAATAAGAATTCGGAAGATAAGAAATTCAACAACTTAAATAATACATCTCACGAAACTTCCTTAAGCATATCCCTAGAACTGGTGTTACAATTTCACGGACAGTCTAAGATTTACTAAAAACATGTCCCTGAAATAAACAAGTGTAGCTGTCTAAAAATACAAATAAGACAGAAGGAAAGAAATAAATGGTGACGCCAAGGCCTGCAGACGCCTGCAGGACTACCTCAGTGTTGCCTGTGGATTGAAGGATACTCCCTTGATCACTGTCCACCGGGTTCGGTACCGTAATCTGCACAGCATAAAGTAGTGCAGGTGTAGCATTAGTACAACCGACCCCATGTACTGAGTAAGTGCCGAGCCTAACCTCTGTGAAGTAGTGACGAGGCTAGGACACGACAAATAATAAACACCTGTACAATTCAATAATATATAATTGAAATAATGACAGGAAGTCAACAGTTAAGTACAAATACGGGAAAAACGTGCCAGGGTACAAAAAGGGAAAACACTTATTGAGTAACAGAAACATGACAACCGTCTAGTATCAAAATAACAACAGAGAACAAACAAGTGCACGGAATCACCCTTCGTGCTTTACTCTCGTTCTCACCAAAACAAGTGCACGACATCACCATTCGTGCTTTACTCTCATTCTCACCAAAATATGTGCACGACATCACCCTTCGTGCTTTTACCTCACAATATCATGGCACGACATTATCCTTCGTGCATTATCTCTCATATCATGGCACGACATCATCTTTTGTGCTTTTAAAATCACAATATCGGTACGACATTAACCTTCGTGCTTTTAAAATCACAATAGCGACACGACATTAACCTTCGTGCTTTTAAATATAAATCATGGCACGACATCATCTTTTGTGCTTTTAAAATCACAATAGCGACACGACATTAACCTTCGTGCTTTTAAATATAAATCATGGCACGACATCACCCTTCGTGCTTTACACTCTTACTCACTCAATTAATAACCAGAACATAATTTGGCAAGGAATAACCACAATACATACCATAATTTCTCAACATCCCGGCAAGGGAACAATAACAGAAATATCATCGTCCCGGCAAGGGACACAGTTATAACCAATCTCAATGAACGTACAACATAACCAAATAATCCTCAACCGAACAACTAATCAACAGTGTTCACAATCAAGTATTTCCAACAATTGAATAATATCCAAGATGAAATCTACTTCATAACACAGTGGCTATCGAAGAAAAAACTCATATACTATAAGTTATGACTCACGGGCATGCTTGACAACAAGGTATAGGTACTCGCCACCTCACATATACATTGAACATGATAATAACACGTAGCACATATGACTCAGCACCTATTCCCTTAAGCTAAGGTTAGGCCAAACACTTACATCAGCTCCAAGAATGTAAATCAAGCCTCTACCACCGCTTTTCCTTTTGAACCCGACTCCAAAACAATCGTATCTATAAATAATCGACTCAATAATATCAATAAATGCTAAACAATTCAATTCCAATGCTTAAATATAGATTTCCCAACATTCTTCCAAAAATTTCAAAATTCGACCCCGGGCCCGCTTGGTCGAAACACAAGGTTTGGAAAAAAACCCGATCACCCATTCCCCCACAAACCCGAATATATTATTTGTTTTGAAATCCGACCCCAAAACGAGGTCGAATTCCCGAAAATTTGAAAAGCCCTAACTCAACCCAAAAACCAAATTTTCTACCTTTAATTCCATAATTTTAGGCCTAGAATCTAATAAAAGTTGATGAAAATGGAAGAAAATGAAGTTAAGATCACTTACCTATGAAGCTGTGGTGAAGTTTCCCTTCAAAGATCGCCCAAGGAGGAATGAGAAGAAGAACTTGTGAAAAAATGGGTTTATCCCGTAATGGTTCTGTTTTTAGACTATAAAAAATGACTGGGCGATTTAGACCTATGCAATCGCGTAAGGAGAGTTGCGATCGTACAGTGGAAGGTTGCCTAGGCTATGCGATCGCAGAAGGTCAAACGCGATCGCACAAGGCAACTGACCAGCCCCCCCCCACCCCTGTGTGGTCGCAGGCCCACCTATCCGATCGTGCAGTGTAACAATCTCACCCCACACACACTGCTATGTGATCACAACTATACCTATGCGATCGCATAGTGTGACACATCAGACACCAGAAAAAAATTCACTCACACCAGATTTTTCCTAGTTTTAGCACTCCGACACCTACCCGAAACTCACCCGAGCCCTCGGGGCTCAAACCAAATACACACACGACCTCATAAACATCCTACAAACTTATTCAAGTAATCAAAATACCAAAATAACATCATAAACATCGAATTAAGCCTCAAAATCAATGAAATTTCTTTAATCTTCAAAAACATCTAATTTTTCCATTTTTAGTGCGAATCACCTCAAACTGAGTCCTTTTCTTAACCAAATTTCACAGATAACACATATAAGACATATTGAACCTCTTTCGGGATCTGGAACCATAATACGGGCCTGGTTTCACATGTTTCACATCAAATCTCATTTTCAAAAAACCTTTATATTTTTCAGAATATAATTTTCTTCAAAAATTCATTTCTCGGACTTGGCACCTCGGAATTCGATTCCGGGCATATGCCCAAGTCCCATATTTTCCTACGGATCCTCCAGGACCGTCAAATCACAGGTTCGGGTCCATTTACCCAAAGTACTTTATTTAATTTTCAACACAAAACTATCATTTTAATCAATTTTTCACATAACGGCTTCCCCACAATACGCCTGCGTTGTGCCCGCAAATCGAGGTAAGATATAAGGAGGATTTCATGGTCTCAAAACACAAATTTAGCTAAAATTACACGGGATGACCTTTTGGTTCATCACAAAAGCACATTGCACCTATGACCATAGTTCATAGCAACAATTAAACTTTAGTATATGCAATCACTTACACTTCCCTTTAGTTATTCCATTCTTCAACACTATTCACAATAAAGACAACGTGTTCATAACGATCCTAGCCTCAAAAACTGACTCAATGTCAGAATGCATTCATGGCTTGAACATCCAACATCACAGAGAAGTTTAATAACGTTACCTATCCCTCGTGAAACCATGTTAACTCACAACAAGAACAAGAGAGTAATTTGAATCCACACATTCAAATTTCATGATCAAATATATATTAAGGACTCACATATATCAAAGAAATCATTCACTCTCACAAAAGAAGTCGCATGCATGTAATTGGTACCATAGGCTTGCCCATAATGTAAATCTCCACTAATGTAGGCTCACTCGATCTAAAATCAATTAGGACTTTTTCATGGTTGTAATGTGGGCTAAGGGACGGGTATGATATATTTAGGATTAGTGGTTCACCCTCTTAAACACTTTAACAAATCACATAGAAAACTTAAGCGCATTCTTCAATCCACTTCAATTTCACAAACAAGATCACTCTCAACATTTATAATTTTTTTTTCTTTTGCATTTTCCACTAGCGGTGTATTCTTTTACAAAAATATGTGCACGTTTCTTCATTCCATTGGTTCCACTCAAAAGTCACCCCACACTTAGTCCCTTCTTACCTCTTCTAGCGCTCATTTTATAATTAAAGAGATTTAAGAGGTAAAAGGATCAAAACAATACCAATTAAGAATAAGGGGTATAGGCTCGTAATGTGGGTGTCAAATAAAAGTCTATAGCATCAAAAGGGTTCGCTAGGATAAAATTTTATTTATGGTAAGCAATAAGCTCAAAAAGATCAAAGAAAACCTAAAATCTTTCAAATCGAGCACCACCTAAAATTTCGCTTCAACTCACATACCGGGCAATTCTAGACTCAATCACAAACACATGGACTACACAAAAATCTCACCACACATGGCACATGATTCACTAAGGACGGTCACACTCCGACCTTCAAATTCATTCAAGTATTCACGGAGCCACGAAATATTAAGCATTAATCACAAAGTGAACACAAGTCAAGAAAATGAGATAGGCGTCACAAAACATGCTATCCAACTAAGCAAGACATCATGATCAATTTTAAAATATAGGGAAGATACTACACATGGAAAAGCCTAAATACGCTACTATCAAACAATTCAAGGGCGCATAGGAATCTCATATTTCTTCCACTTATTCTCTAAGTTCTAACCTACTCTAAAAATAAAAAAATAAAAGGAAAAACTACTATCCGATTCAAACTACATCCCATGAAAAAGAATCGAGGCACAAAGAAAAATCACAGGGGATTATTACTACTTAAAGAAAGCCAAAAGACATATTTTTAGATTTTTGTTTAGACTTTAATCCCTCAAGAAAACTGTCTAGGAGATCCATCGTAGGGAAAAGTCCAAATTTTCTACCGTTTTCGATTTTTTTTTTTATTTCTTATTTTCCACATTAAAAAAAATTAAGCTAGTAAAATACTACACTACTAAGAAAACAAAAATAAGAAGCTAAAATTGAAATAAGAAGTTAACATTTTCTAACATACTACTAATAATCATCTAGAGGAATTTTCCCACTCTACACTTAAAGGAATCCAGTGTCCTTAATGCACATCATAATTAAAATCAAGAGGGTAAGAGAACTCCCTGGAAGGCCGAATGCCAAAGCAATAACAACTAACAGGGTACTCAGACTTCTCCCAAGGATGGTCTTTTGTATGGGCACCCAACACTTAGTTCCAACCATCTGGCTCACTTTTGCACACTTCCTATGATAAAAAACCTACAAAATAAAACAACACTACACAAATAATACAATTAGAAAAAAAATCAAAACTAAAAGAAAGCAGTAAAATTGGGTTGCCTCCCAACAAGCGCCTCATTTAACGTCGCGCCACGACATGAACCACTTTTTTCTCCACCTCAAACTTATGAATTGAGCCCCTAATTTGGCTTCAAGATTTATGTTATGCTCCCTAGACGGTGAGACAAATTTAATTGGGCCAAGCAATATCGTGTTTTACAGTTCTTGGCCTTCAGATGAGGGTATGTAATTTTTTTCTCTGGCACGACGAATTCAAGAATGTAAGCACCCTGTTCCTCGTCCATTGGCTCCTCCAAAGGCTCATATGACTCGATTTCCATGTCATCATCCAAACATAATGTTGAAAAATGTATGGAATGAGGACCAGTACGCCCTAACTCTAGAATTATATTACTCTTTACATTCTCATATTTACATGCACAAGAGTTTTCAAATATAACATTATTTGTTTTCTCACATGGCTGTAGTGTACTTTTCTCAACATGGTCATCATCAACAAGAATATGCTCGAAGGATGGATTCTCCACTTTTAGCTCCTCAATTTGGCGTATAATCTCTTTTTCAGCTTAACACAACTGATTACTATTTTTGTTGGGCATTAGATGAATCAACCTTTGCATTCAATTGAGCCTCCAAGTCATGAATAGTAGTGCCAAATTTATCGATCTCTTGTCTCAATTCATCTCTTCCTTCTATAAAGTATCTCATCTCATTTGTATTTTTCCCACGTTGAGTCTCATATATTTCCAATCTTTCAGCTTGTTCTAGTGGCCAAGTTTGACTCAAAATCTCCTACTTTTCGAAATTTTCCTCTTGCTGGTACTCACTCTCTTTATTCAATTCTTCCATATTAGCCTTCATTCTTGTGATTGTTGTCCTCATTATTTTCATAACTTTTTTGAGTTCATATTGTTGCTCTGCTACTTGCCTTTGAATATCCCTAATATATGCCTCAGGTTCATATCCTGCACTTCATTGCCCCTATCAAACTCACAAACACTGTTAGAAAGATCATAATAAGGGCTCAGAGAAGGATGAAAAGAATTAGGACAATCATCCCAATGGTCATCTTGACCACCACACATATTCCAAATATTCAACTCAAAAGATTGAGATTTTGCGCACAACTTGCTCTCAGGAACATTATAACAATATTTCCACCACTGGGGTCCTTCACAATATGGACAAAGATCATCAAAATAAGAATAACCATCATTCGAATAATTTCCATTCCAAGATGCCATGCTAATATAAATTTAAAAAAAAATACTACTAAATTAAAACAAAAAAATAGATAAAAGAAAATGTTAATCTAGAAAAATAGCTAATTTCTAAGTCCCCGGCAACGACGACAAAAATTTATTGCGTCCAAATGCACACGCAAGTATACGCGGTCGGTGAGTAAAAGTCGGATGTCGAACCCATGAGGACCTGTGATTAACTATTAACTAAATTAGACTATTCTATTATCTAAATAAGGATTAAACTCAAAAGTAGTGATGCTAAAGTAATTAAACTAAAAAAAATAACTAATGAATGTAATGAAAACGATCTAGGGTTGTGGGATATCTAACATTCCTATTGTATTCTTCAATTGAACTCAGTTGAACTGATTAACTGATTCATCTAGTTCATTGGTTGACAGGGTTAATATTTCTCATAAGAATCTATCGAGTTCTTACTCGCCTATTCAAGCTAACCTAATGCCTATATGCGGCGCGCAATCCGATCCCACAGTATATCAATATCAATATGATAGTTCACCCTTATTACTCCATATCAATCCACCTTTATTCCTCCTGTTGCAGCGTGCAACCCGATCCCACCGTATAAACATATTCACCCTTATTCCTCCTCATCAATCCTCCCTTATTCCTCCTGTTGCGGCGTGCAACCCGATCCCACCGTATAAACATATTCACCCTTATTCCTCCTCATCAATCCTCCCTTATTCCTCCTGTTGCGGCGTGCAACCCGATCCCACCGAATCATAATAAATTACACATAGTGTACAAAAGTAATAAAATTCACACAAGGCCCTTACCAACACTTAAAATTTGGAACAAGGCAACCGGTAGCTGTATAATCCATAAAACTCTATAAAATTAATACTACTCAGCGAGACCAAATCAGGATATCACAAAAATGCCAACAAGAACAACTTAAGCCAATAACGGGGAACAATAATTCTACGGGGTAACAAATATCTTCAACAAGAGAGCATATTATCTAACATGTAGCAATTAGGCATGAAATTACAATTAAACATGTAACAAGTAAAGCAGGGGAGAAACAATATAAAGAGTATGGAAAGAAATAGGTAAAACAGGTAAATTGGCGGTGCATAGGTACTCGTCACCTCATGTATACGCAGCTCACATGATTCATCACATAACAAATAAGGCAAAGGTTCCTAAACTCTCAAGTCAAGGTTAGACACAACACTTACCTCGATCCACAAGCCACTCACTGCTCTAGTACCACTTTTCCTCTAGATTCCACCTTCAACCCACTCGTATCTAGTCACAATTAACTTAATAACATCAAATATTGCTAAAGAAATCAGCGTCGATACATAAATTTAGATTTCCCAACATTTCTCCCAAAAAGTCAAAAATCGACCCCGGGCCCGCTTGGTCAAAACTCGAGGTTCGGACCAAAAACCCATTCATCCATTCACCCCGAGCCCGATTATGTAACTAGTTTCAAAATCCGACCCCAAATTGAGGTCTAATTTCCAATTTCCCAAAAATTCCTAATTCTACCCAAACCCCCAATTTCTACCACGAAATTCCTAGATTTTTGGTTGAAATCTTGTAAAATGAAGTGAAAGATTGAAAGAAACGAGTTAAGAATCACTTACCTATACTTTGAGGAAGAAATGGTCTTTTGAAAATCTCTCCTAGGTCTTCTATCTTTTGAAAAATGTGAAGAAATGGCTTTATTCCCGATATAAGTGAACTCACTGCCCAACGACTTTCGCACCTTCGGTGCAGGGGTCGCACCTGCGGATCAGCTTTTATAGATTAGGTGTCTGCTTTTGCGAAAAAGGCTGGGCCGGCTAGGGCCGCATCTGCGGACTGGTTCTGCTTCTTTGGTCCCGCTCCTGCAAAGAAAATATTGCATCTGTAGAAACTGGCCTCCCATTCTTGGGTCACACCTGCGGATCTTGGCTCGCACCTGCGACCAAAAGCTCGCAGGTGCGGGCACACCAGATCTGGTGCACCAACAGCCTTGTCGAGTTTTAAACTCAACTTGTGCATCGTCCGAATGACACCCAATCCCTCGGGGCTCTAACCCAAACACGCACACAATTCCTAAAACATCATACGAACTTGCGCGTGCGATCAAATTGCCAAAATAACATCTAAAACTACGAATTTAGCAGCAAATTGAATGAAATTTTTAATAAAGTTTCAAAACCTCTATTTTCACAACCGAATGCCCAAATCACGTCAAACCAACTCCGTTCCTCACCAAATTTCACAGACAAGTACTAAATATCATAACGGACCTGTACCGGATTCCGAAACCAAACTACAGACTCGATACCAACAAGATCAAACATTAACCAATTTCTTAAAATTATTAAATTTTCAGTCTTTCAATTTTCAACAAAAAATCATATCTCGAGCTAGGGACCTCAGAATTTGATTCCGAGCATACGCCCAGGTCCCATATTTTATTACGGACCTACCGGGACCATCAAGACACGGGTCCGAGTCCATTTTCTCAAAATGTTAACTGAAGTCTAATGGAATCAACTTTTTCGGCCAAAAATTATTATTTCATCAATTTTCCACATAAAAGCTTTTCAGAAACACGTCCGGACTGCGTACGCAAATCGAGGAGGGTAAAAATGAGATTTTCAAGGCTAAAGAGCACAGAATTGGGTTCTAAAACATAAGATGACCCTTTGGTTCATCAAATCTCCACCTCTAAAACAACCGTTCGTCCTCGAACGGAAATAGAAAAGTACCTGAACTTGTGAATAAGTGGGGATATCTACTCCGCATGTCCGACTTGGACTCCCAAGTAGCTGCCTCAACATGCTGACCTCTCCACTTCACTCGAATGGAAGGATAAATATTTGACCTCAACTGACGAACCTGTCGCTCTAGAATAGCTACCGGCTCCTCCTCATAAGTCAAATTCTTGTCCAACTGGACTGAGCTGAAATCTAATACGTGGTACGGGTCACATGATACTTCCAGAGCGTGGACACATGGAATACTGGATGAAATGCTGATAACCCCGGAGGCAACGCAAGTCTATAAACCACCTCTCCCAACTCTCTCAAGAATCTCAAAAGGTCCGATACATCTAGGGCTCAACTTGCCCTTCTTCCCAAATCTCATAACACCCTTCATGGGTGATACCCACAGCAACACTCTCTCCCCGACCATGAATACCACATCACAAACTCTACGGTCGGCATAATTCTTTTTCCTAGACTGAGCTGTGCAAAGTCGGTCCTGTATAATCTTTACCTTGTCCAAGGCCTCCTGTACTAAATCTATACCCAGCAATCGAGCCTCCCCTAGCTCAAACCACCCAACTGACGACTTGCATCGTCTACCATATAATGCCTCACAAGGAGCCATCTAAATGCTCGAGTGGTAGCTGTTGTTGTAGGAGAACTCTGCAAGGGGTAAGAACTGATCCCACGTTCCCCTAAAGTCTATGACACAAGCGCGGAGCATATCCTCCAAGATCTGGATAGTACGCTCGAAGTGCCCGTCCGTGTGGGGATGAAATGTTGTGCTCAGATCAACCCCCATACCCAACTCACACTGTATTGCCCTCAAGAAGTGAGAGGCAAACTGTATTCCTTGATCAGAAATGATAGACACGGGCACACTGTGAAGACGGACGATCTCCCGAATATAAATCTCCACCAACTGCTTCGAATAATAGGTAACTGCCACAGGAATGACGTGTGCTGACTTAGTTAGCGTATCCATAATGACCCAAATAACATCGAACTTCCTCTGAGTCCGTAGGAGTCGAACAACAAAGTCCATGGTGATACGCTCCCACTTATACTCAAGAATCTCTATTTGCTGAAGCAAACCACAGGGTCTCTGATGCTCGTACTTCACCTGCTGACAATTCAGGCACCGAGCTACATAAGCAACTATATCCTTTTTCATCCTCCTCTACAAATAATGCTGTCGTAGGTCCTGGTATATATTGGCGGCGCCCGGGTGAATAGAATACCGAGAATTGTGGGCCTCCTCAAGGATCAACTCACGAAACCCATCAACATTAGGCACACACACGCAACCCTGCATTTTCAAAACTTCGTCATCTCCAATGGTAACCTGCTTAGCACCACTGTGTCGAACTGTGTCCCTAAGGACCAAAAAATGAGGGTCATCATACTGCCGATCTTTAATACACTCAAACAAGGAAGACCGAGCGACTGTGCAAGCTAGAACACGGCCGGGCTCTAAAATATCCAACATCACAAACTGGTTGGCCAAAGTCTGAACATCTGAAGCTAGCAGTCTCTCACCAACTGGAATGAATGCAAGGCTGCCCATACTCACTGCCTTCCTACTCAATGCATCGGCCACCACATTGGTCTTCCCCGGATGATACAATATGGTGATATCATAGTTAATAGCTCTAACCACCTCCCCTGCCTCAAATTGAGATCCTTTTGCTTGAACAAACACTGAAGACTGCTGATGATACCCAATTTTTTTCCACATATATTTTTTTTAAATTCATATATACCTTCAAAATAGTGCATGAGCATCAACAAGTATTTTCCCATAATTTTCTATAATTTTTAAAGACTTTTAATCAATTTATTCCTGTATTTTATTACATAAACAATTATTAATTACATCACAAATAATTTCATTGTGATTTATTATCTAATTTTTACCATTTATATTCATAATAATTTTTAAACATTTTATGTATAATTATATTTTCATCTTTAGGCTATAATTGCGATAATTTTGCAATAATAGCACATATATGCATAATTACATTATTTATACACAAAAATGGATTTTTATATTTTAATAATATTAAGTAATTATTTTAAATCATTTTCATATACAAATGAAATTTTTATTATTTATTATTTATTTTTATAAATTATATTACTGATTTAATTGGGTATCTAAAACCTAGCCCCTTGTCTTAATTAATTTAGGACCTAGACTACCCATTACCCCAACCCAATACCCCATATCCAATACCCATACCCGTCAAACCCAGACCCATACCCGTTTAAAACCCTGACCCAATCCCTTTTAAAATCCTAGTCGTTGATCTCTGAAGATCAACGACTCACAATCACCCCACCCTTTTAATTATACCAACTCCCCTAACCCTAATTCATTTCCCATCTACCCTCTATCACTAAACGCTCCTCTCATCTTCTTCCCCCCTTTTTTCTCTTCTGAAACCCTAGTGTCGCACTCCCATTTCCCCTTGATTCCTACTCTGAAATGGAATCACTTAGCGATTACTTACCTTATTTGGCCTTATTTTTTTACCAGGTACTCATCTGGGGTGTTAATTAACTTGCTTACCTCAAATGGCAAGAAGATCTTGGGAGATTCGAACCAAATATGACTCAAAATCTCTTATCTGTTGGTTATTTCCGTCTGTGTTCATCCTAACCTCTGTGAGTACGAATATTTTCTTATCTTTCAATTAGGGTTTTCAGATCTTTGGTTCGAACAAGATTTGGTTTAATTTTAGTTTGTTTTAATTTTGTTCTTCGTCTATATTTACTTTGTTACTCATCAATCGGCCTATTTTTCGTTAAATCTTTTACTTACCTAAAACTAGGGTTTTAACCCTCTTTAATCGGACCACATTTGGTTCAATATTATGTTTTCTTTAATAACCCTCTGTCTATACTCATTTTTTTACTAAAATATTTGATTCTTTACTTCTGACTTTATTGATTTTTATAGCTTACCTTAATTAGGGTTTCGAACCTTTTATTTAGGGCTCGATCTGTTTGATTATGTGCATATGTTTCCATCTATGTTCATTCCATGAGACATGTGACTTTTACCCTTGTTTTCTCCATTGATTTATGGTTTACCTAAAAAAATTAGGGTTTTGAAATCATTTACTAAGATTTTAGTCTTTCCTTTTTGTATGTTACTGATATTTCCTTTTTGGTTCGATTTACCTGTTCTCATTATTCACTTACCTTATTTGACCCGACATCTAAATACTGATTGATTCTGTATAATACTTTCCCTATTTTAAGTAGTACTTGCATGATTATATGTTGTTATGTTCTGCTAACTGAGTGAACTCCGACTTAAATTGATTATGGAATTATTTTCATTTCTTAATTATGTATGATTGACTTATTACCTTATTTGTCTTCTTAATTCAGTGCTATTTAAACCCCTTCTCCCTCTCCCCTTAGACAGACTCGAACTCTCAGATTCTCACTAAAAACGTAGGCTCTCTTATTCCGATTTCTGTGCTAAGTGTCTCTGGTTTTGGCTGGCTGAAAGCCAAGGCCAAATGGTTCTGGAGTTAACTGTTGTGGCATATTTACTTGCTTTCTCACTTAATTGGTATGCCTGAACCCTTTGTAATTTCATTCTTTGTGCTTTGCTCGAGTAGGATGCTTTAATTCCCAGTATGATTTTGTCCTTTACATGATTCTATGATCCCATTTAGTAACACTGTTAATTTAGGATTAAGTTATTCTGAATAATATGAATCCTCTCATAAGTTATTCTAAGGTTTAATTTGTTTCATGCACTAATCTTACACCTGTTCTGAACTTTACACACTATAAACATGTAGTCACTTAGTTTATTGCTTAACTCCTCTGCCCTGTCTGTTTATTTCATGTATCTGGTCGGCTCAACTGTTTTGCCTAACTGTTTCTATGATGATTTTCCTAAGTACTAGTTTAAATATTTAACTTAACTAGACTTCAATTTATTTGAGCTATGTGTTTGCGCATGAATTATGTTTGTTTTTCTTGGTGCATTTCTGTCTGCAACTCTATGTTCTGAATCCTGTTTCTTCTGAAATCCAACTGTTTCAAAACCTTCCCCTTCTCCCTTTCATGTACTAATTTTAAAACCCCACTTCTAGTCCCTTAGGTTCTTAACCACCCTAGTGTGAGCACTTCCTAGGGTCCACATGAGACTCCCCTGAACTCTGACACACTGGGGGCTGGTTTTCCAATCTCTAATGAATTGCTTTCTGAATGTGTGGTTCTGGTGTGAGCATTGACCGAGGTCCCTGAGGTCCTTGGGAAATTTAACACACTGGAAACCTATTTCCAATGGACTGTGGAGGAATCACTGTGTTGTTGTTATGGTGGAAGGCCTGGTTCCCAGGCTTATTTGGGCCTATGAAGGCTCCCTATAGTGTAACTATTACCATTATGTAATGTATTTGATATTCTGGGCTGTAATAACTCTGTAATAACAGATTTGGGGATATTTAGTGATGCTGGGGGGATTTTACTTATATATTTTGTTAAAATTGGGTAGAAATCCTGCCTATAGGATTTAATTATGTTGATTGAACTATGCGAGTACCATATTGTGTTTAGAAATCGTGCCTATAGGACTTTCACGATCATTTTGATCCTGTATTTTACATCTGCATGCTAGAGATCCTTCTTATAGGACTTTCGTTTAATTCTGTACATTAGAAATCCTGTTCATAGGATCTATACATCTTTTCATCAAACGTGCATTAGAAATCATGCCTATAGGACCTTGTTGTTTGAGCTAATTATCTTTCCTGGCAATCTGTTTAAATTCTACCCATATACAGTTAATAGATATCATGCATATAGGACTAAAAATCAGTTTTAAGCTTAGAGATCCTGCCTCTAGGGTTAAATCAATCCAGTTACTAGATATCATGTCTATAGGACTAAAAATTAGTTTTAAACTTAGAGATCATGCCCATAGGGTTTAAATCAATCCAGCATTTAGAAATCATGCCTATAAGGTTTAATTCAATTCAGCAATTAGAAATCATGCCTAGAAGGTTTAAGTCAATTCAACAACTAGAAAGCATGCCTATAGGATTGAAAAATGAATAAAACATGTCTTTATAAGTTAAAATCAGTGCTACACTTAGAAATCATGTCTATAGGTCTATAATCAACAAGCTTGTAGAAATCATGACTTAGGACTCTGTCGATCGATTCTGAATTCAATCACTATTGTCAATTACTTTGGCAATATATTTGTAGGACTTAATAATGATTCTGGGTTTATAATTGTAACATACTACTGCCTGAAGTGCCCAGATTCATGTTGAATAAAATCAGTAGGCAAACAAATAGGTCTTAATGCTCGCCTTAACAAAAATGTCTCCGCACTTTGTTTTCTCACATAGATATCCTGCCTATAGGATCCCAAAGTTAATAAAGTTTTTTGATTCAATTGCGTGTCGTTGTTTATGTGTGGAGGCCAATGTGAGCCCATACATATTCTTTATATGAAAGTCTAATTTATTTTTGTTTGTCGCCTAGATTTCATATTTTTAAATAACATAGGTTGGTCTAGAACTATCCCAAATAGAGGTCCTAATACCTCCAGAGCCATAGGCAAGGGACGGGTAGTGCACGCATAAGGAACGAGCTAGAATCTACTAGAACACTTAGGTAACAACTTAAAGATAGTAATTGGGTAGTAAGTAGATGATAGTCGGTGCGCTAATTCTCTGAGTAACACCCCGACTTGAGGGAGTTGCAAAATATTGCATGGAATGATCCTATAAGCTAAAAAACTTAGGACCCCCATATACTCCTATTTAAAATAAATTGAATATGGTATTTGTCCAAATTGTTTTTCTTCCCTTTTTAGACTAATTCATTTAAATTAAGTTCGTCCGGGACCTACCGTTGTGGACAAGGTAATTTGAGCCCTTACCCGATCTCTGGTGATGTAAATTGGTTATATGAGTTAATTGCTCTAGGTGCCCTAACACACCTTAATCCGTTAGGTGGCGACTCTTCCAATTACTTACCCATCCCAAAAAGAGGAGTTGTCCCAAAAAATATCAAAACCCGAATTCGCGAGAAAAGGGGGCACAACAGCTACAATGATCTGTGAAAACCTCACACGACACGCCATAAATATAGTGCCTCCAAATCTTCAGCGCATGAACAATGGCTGCCAACTCTAAATCATGGACATGGTAATTCTTCTCTGTCACGACCCATTTCTGGAGTCGTGATAGCGCCTGTCGTGGAACCAGGCAAGCCACCCATTTATCTAACTAAATACAATTTCCAATATAATGCCCCTTTTTAACAAGTCTGAAATCAATAATAATAATAATAAATCCAATTTTTTTGGGAAAACCAGTTTATGAAATTCAAAAGACCAAATCCTACTAACCCCAGATCCAGTGTCACATAGTCATGAGCTGCTAATACTTAATACAACCAAAAGAAATGACTAACAAAGTCGGAAAATAAATGCGACAGTAGAAAAGGAAGAGAAGATGAGATCACGGTCGCCAACTGCTACTCACTGACCAGAGTTGAATCCGCTGTACCTGGATTTGCACACGAGGTGCAGGGGGTAACGTGAGTACACCAACTCAGTAGTAACGAAGCCAAACTACGGGCTGAGAGGTAGTGACGACTAAACCTCCGATAATTTGAACAACAGTATATAAATTGGACATGACAATAATATATCAGGAAATAAACACGATGCATCAATATATGTCTGTAACTCTGCATGCTAGCATGAATTAATAGAGAATCAAGAATGATGTGTACTCATTAATCAAGCTCTCATAAGGTGGTCCACTCAGTACTAGAATACGGCCTTCAGGCCCAGGGAAGTCCATCCCGGATATTACATAAAAACAAGTGACACAGTCACCCAGTACTGAGGAAAGAGGCCTATCCAGCACCCACGGAGAAGATCCATCTCCGGAACATAATAACCACGGAGAAATCCATCTCCAGAATATCTGTGCGCTCACTGAGGGTGTATAGACTCCGAAGGGGCTCCTTTCAGCCCAAGCGCTATATCAAGCCAACGAAGGCATGATTTCAGGATTGCTGCGGTGTGCAGTCCGACCTCATAACTGTCTCAAAACCAGGCTCCAAGCCTCACCCAGTCAGTACCTTCCAGTCTCACTCACAATGCTCTAACATATGAAAATCATCTCAAACCAATGATAATATAGAATAAACTAGCAACTTACGAGACTGAGGCATGAAACATCTACTATAACAGGACTGAGTACATGAAAGAAATAATCACAGATAAAAATGCAAGTTCTACGTAACGACAGACCGGGTCGTTACATTTTCCCCCACTTAAACATACGTTCGTCCTCGAACGTTCCTAGAGCTGTTCCAATCCCACCAAAAATTATTGTGTAACCTCCCATGCACATATTCAGAGGTGATCCCCTGTCATCTTACCCCATCTACGTCCGATAACACCACATAACTGAAATTTCATTATCAAATCCTGACCCATAGACCTTAAAACCAAGTTTCCACTTCTGAAATAATTTACAAGTTCAAATTCCCACGACTATAAGCTGAAATAGTCTGAACATGTTTTATCAACCCATATCCGTAACCCAACATGAAATCACATAATATATCGCGTGGCTCCACCACTCATAGCGATAACTCCTAACCACAATAGATGTTCGAACAACTCAATACCGGTACATACCCTCTTATCAAACCATGCCTCGTTCTAACACTTCCATATACTGCCGATGATGAAAGAAACACGTATAAACCAGTAACCTTTCGCCCGATCAGTATCAATACCATCCAGAGCCATAAGTCGTGCAACTTGTGCACTCAATAACCACATACCAAGAGTTCAATTCATTACATAAAGAAGACTCGCACGAGAGGGCTATCCTTCCACTAACACTTACCATTACCCCATCATACTAAAATCCTGGTACACATCGTGAAACCATATCACACAAATCCGACACCAAGGATCATACCTCTACCTAACCGAGCTACAAAGCGTGATCCCATCCAACCGCTAGACCACATGACACACTCCAAACCACCTTGCTCAAAATATATAACCATGCGAAATTTGACATCAAGTACTCAAAGTGCATTGTCATAATCATGGGAAATCGGACTATACCGTGCCACCCGAACCAGAAAGAACATAACCAACACGTCTCAATCCTGCAACACCCAATTACTTATGTTACTCAAATCTCGCTATACAGCTCCGATAGGACTACATCATATGCACATATATAACTAATAATCACAACTCCTCGAACACCGAAAGGTAACTCATAGATCACTCCAAGACACGAATAAGCTCAATGACAATTGAATGGTACATCCCTCAACAATAGCATTTTGGAGTTAACAATTTCGACTCGATGCAGACCACACACTCATACCGGCCTACCAATAACTCTAAGTCAACTTTGGTCACCCACAACAAGTAGATAACTCTCCGACGTTCATAATGACTGAATCATGACATATACTAACACTTGACTAGCTTTTCTCGCATCCTCGTAGTTCACAACTACAAAAATAATTTGTTCATGAAAACTCCCAGTCTCAAAATCCATGAGGCGCACCAATAACCATATCTGATCCTAATTCCCCCACTCAAATATATAACACATTCCTGATGCTCAATCATTCCACGAGGGATACCCTCATAATTCCTCTGTGTCACCAAGAAACCTTGAATATCAGCAACCGATCCGACGAGAGAGCGTCGTAACATTAATGAAGCACCCTTATTCAAACACATTGCCCTAAACACATTGTACTTAATGAATGTATACTCTCATCCAGCCATCCAATAGTGGTATCCTTTACCTAATCATCTGAAACTGCCAGTTCTGGCCTTCCTTCCAGAACTGAACCGTGACCTCACATATACCAATCTCCACTATACACAAAATACCGCATACACCATGCAATCCTGTGATAAATATGAGAACTTCATTCTCCCTTCCTAGCCACAACAACTACGTACCCAACTAGCCAAGAAACTTCCATTTAATCCCATCTAGAAGAAAAATCACTATACATCACCTGGCCCTCACGACCGTCGAAATATACATTTCCAACTGTGGTAGAAACCATCAAGAACTCCCGAATCACACTTGTACAACACCAAACCGTCAGGACTGAATCCTTCTAACTCAACCAAGCTGCGCATGCCACCAAATTCCAAGAGAATTGCTAATAAACACCTGTAACAACTCATTACCTTATAAACATCAAAAGAACCATATCCCATTATCATACCGATCTGACCTACTACCAAGCGGTCCTACTTATTCAAGTTCCTTCTGGCTTACCTTCGAATTGATACTTCTTCTTTCCATAATACCACAATTCTCAATCCCGACTCACCGCACGAAACCCGAACATAAAAATATACCATCTAAGGCTCATAAGCAACTGAATACTCCCTCAATTATCCCCAAATGCACCACATTAGAAAAACTTACCCTGAAGAGACTTTCTGCGAATTTAAAGTCATTACCTTCTCCTTCCTAATACGGATGGATAGAATCCATGATAATGCAAATGCACCACAAGTCTTGAAGACCCTCATTTCTAGCGCTTCTCACCTTGAAGACCCTCGATCGCTACATATAACCTTGAATCCGTCTGAACCATTCTCAAACGCCATTTACTTTACGAAATTTCAATTACACTAACCAAGTAAACAGAACGACCTGACCCCGCTTGCAATCCACATACTAGGAAGGTAATCCATATATTTGAAGCAACAAACATGCTCATACATTGCACACTCTACACTTACCAGTACAACTCCATCATACAATGAATTCCACTATCCGTAAAGTACATTTCAACTTGTATCGAAGAAATTTCCATCACTCGAGTCATTCCCTGACTCCACCTCTGTAGGTTATAGAGGATTCACCAACATACCTCGAACCGAAACCAATACAACATATAATCATGTGATCAACTAATCAATAACGAACTCCCCCACTTGGCTCAAATCCAAGGATCACGACAAACAAGACTATGCCCACACATTATCACTACCACTCTGCTATGGTGGGATTAAACTAAATCCTCCATAAGCTTATATGACCCAAACCATCTAACACTCAAATCAATTGCAAATCTCGCATCTACCATTGTGATGGTCATGCCAACTCCCACTAGCGATCTAAAATCAATTGCGACATGCATCATTTACTTATAGAGAGAACTTACTACAGATAAACACAAGGGTCACACACCTCAGGACAACCCGCAGGAGATACCCTACTTGCTAAATCTCAAAATGTTATCTCCCTATACACTTCTGAATATCATAGCTATCACACAATCACTATATTTTCCTACAGTAGAACACAACCACTGCCTGCCCTCGAGACATCCTATAAGCGATATAAGGACCTGAAGCTGATGGCAATACTAACACTGGAGCTGTGGTCCAGGAATTCTTGAGCTTCTGGAAGCTCCACTCACACTCGTCTAACCACATAGATACCTTCGTTGGACACCACGTGTCCCTAGAATGCTACTGAACTAAGCCAACAATTCACACTTGGAGAACTTCGCACAAAGCTTCTCCTCCCTATATCCTTGTAATACCATCATCAAATGCCGAGTATGCTATCTTTGGCTACGAGAGTACGGCAGGATGCCACCAATAATTACAATAATAAAGGAGTTATAACATGGCTGAATACACCGTCGATCAAATACATGAACGCTGCTGGGGCATTGGCCAACCCAAAAGACATCACCAGGAACTCATAACACAATAGAAAAAATCTACTTCACTCCAAAACTAAACCACACGAGAGGTCCTTCAATACACTCACAACTCGAAGCCATATTCTAATCTCAATATAGACGTCAAATACTTAATGGTTCTTGCTACATCTCCCGCTAATCCATTCTCATCACAATCAAACAACCTGAACACATCTAACCGTTAATCATACCCACCACAAAGTCATCTAGTCACAAAGTTTCATCAATAAAGACACTAACGAAAATATAAGTCCCCTATATAAATGCTCACACAAGTGAAATCTCGGCACTCAAGCTACACAAAAAATTCGGCCTCAAGCCCTCCAGACTGGCCCCAAGCATGCTAAAATCACATCCCATTCATGGGAGTCACAAACCATCATTGCACGGCTAATACCAAGCGCTCACGTGCGCGTTTGAATACATGAAAAGAGTTCAAAGAATTACGCTTCAGGTTGAATTAATGGATTCGCACGACAAGAGTTCAAGAATGTGAGATTTTTCCTAAAGGTTCTGCAGCCTCTCGAAGATAAGTACAGACGTCTCCGTACCAATCCGCAAGACTCTACAAAACCTGCTCATGACTGGTGAGACCTATTTAACCTTGCGCTCTGATACCAACTTGACACGACCCATTTTCGAAATCGTGATGGCGCTTATCGTGGAACCAGGCAAGCCACCCATTTTATCTAACTAAATACAATTTCCAATATAATGCCCTTTTTTAACAAGTCTGAAATCAATAATAATAATAATAAATCCAATATTTTTGGGAAAACCAGTTTATGAAATTCAAAAACCCAAATCCTACTAACCCCGGATCCAGTGTCACACAGTCATGAGCTATTAATTCTTAATACAACCAAAAGAAATGACTAACGTAGTCCGAAAATAAATGCGACGATAGAAAAGGAAAAGAAGACGAGATCACGGTCGCCAGCTGCTACCTCATCAACTCTGATGAAAACTGCTGCTACTCACTGACCAGAGCTGAATCCACTGTACCTGGATCTGCACACGAGGTGCAGGAGGTAATGTGAGTACACCAACTCAGTATTAACAAATCCAAACTACGGGCTGAGAGGTAGTGACGGACTAAACCTCCGATAATTCGAACAACAATATATAAATTGGACATGACAGTAATATATCAGGAAATAAACACGATGCATCAATATATGTCTGTAACTCTGCATACTAGCATGAATTCATATAGAATAAAGAATGATGTGTACTCATTAATCAAGCTCTCATAAGGTGGTCCACTCAGTACTAGAATACGGCCTTCAGGCCCAGGGAAGTCCATCCCAGATATTACATATACACAAGTGACACAGTCACCAAGTACTGAGGAAAGAGGCCTATCCAGCACCCACGGAGAAGATTCATCTCCGGAACATAATAACCACGGAGAAATCCATCTCCGGAACATAATAACCACGGAGAAATCCATTCCGGAATATCTGTGCGCTCACTGAGGGTGTATAGACTCCGAAGGGGCTCCTTTCAGCCCAAGCGCTATATCAAGCCAACGAAGGCACGATTTCAGGATTGTTGCGGTGTGCAGTCCGACCTCATAACTGTCTCAAAACCAGGCTCCAAGCCTCACTCAGTCAGTACCTTCTAATCTCACTCACAATGCTCTAACATATGAAAATAAGCTCAAACCAATGATAATATAGAATAAACTAGTAACTTACGAGACTGAGGCATGAAACATATACTATAACAGGACTGAGTACATGAAAGCAATAATCACATATAGAGACAGAAATAATCGACCATTTCGGTCTAAACACATCGGCGTGAAGCCTTAACATTTATACTTAGCATGATTTGTATTTCGTTCCAGGTAATTACCACTTCACAGTACAATATCAATCTGGGATAACTAGTAGATACTGCCATGGGATGATCCAGGCTACAAATACGCGGTGCACTCCCGCATGCCCGTCACTTGGCAAGTGCGTCACCTTAATTAACAGCAAATATCAAATAGTTTGGGGTTTCGAACCCTGTTCCAAGTTTGGAAGTGTTACATACCTCAAAACCGGCTAATACACTACTCCGTAGTTCCCTTGACTCTAAATTCAGCCTCCGAGTTGTCAAAATCTACCAACAATCAGATGTATATCATTATAATATGCTAAGGAACTAATCCCAATCGAAATGTGTCAAAATACTCAAAAAAACCCGAAATTGATCAAAACCTGACCCCCGGGCCCACATCCCGAAACTTAGAAATTCTTATACAGAACTGTTCTTCATCATCTCATGAGTCCGTACATATAAAGAACACTAAAATCGTAGTTCGTTTGACCAAATCAATCCCTAAAGGTCTCAAAATCTCAAGTCCTAAACCCACCTTATTCTACTGATTTTTCATGAATTAGTACTGAGATTATGTTCTATAATCACCCATAAACTAGTTTTAATGATCAAAACACTTACCTCTATGAAGAACACTGATTTTCCTCTTCAAAAATCTCCCCAAAGCTCTCTTCCCATTCAACAATGGTGTTAAAAGGTCCAATGGTCGCGGAGGGTTTGTTTAAATACTGCCCAGTGATTTACTCTCCGCGATCGCGGATTTCCCTCACGCGGTCTCGATGCCTTGGTTACTTAATCCACGCGATCACACGCCATATCACGCGGTCGTGATGACCACTGACCTCTGCTCACGCGCCCCCTTATTTACACTACGCGACCGCAACATGCTCCACGCTATCGCACTGCTCCACCTTCTCAACCTCTGCGATCGCGAACATAAGTATGCGATCGCAGAGAGAAAAATTCTGCCCCTCTCGATTTGAACTATGCGTTCGCGTCTCTCCTCACGCGATCGCAGTGAAGGATTTCCTGCTGCACAAAAAAACCAGAAAACCAGCAATTCTCTAATGCCCGAAAATGCCCGTTAACCACCCGAAATCAATTCCGAGCCCCTCGGAACCCTAACCAAACTTACCAATACATCCCATAACATCGTTCAAACTTAGTTACACTCTCGAAACACCAAAATAACATCAAAACACCAAAATTACATCGGATTCAAGCCTAAGAACTTTGAAATTTCTAAAATCCACCAATGATGCCGAAACTATCCAAAACAACTCCGATTGACCTGAAATTTTGCAGACACATCCAAAATGACATTACGAATTTTTTCCAACTGTCGAAATTCCATTCCGACCCCGATAGCCTATTTTTCACTGTCGACCGGAAATCGCCAAAACTAATTTTCGCCAATTCAAGCCTAATGCTACACCGGACATCACAAAAATATTCCGAACACACTCCTAAGTCCCAAATTACCTAACGAAGCTATCCGAGCCGTAAAATTTGCATTCCGAGTTCTTTTCCCAATAAGTCAACTCTCAGTTGACTTTTCCCATTATAAGGCTAGCTTTTAAAGACTAAGTTACTGAATTCTCATTTAACCATTCCGATTTCAAGCCTATCGACTCTAACACATAAATAATAGAATAACCAATCCATGACAACGATAAAAATGCAAGTTCTACGTAACGACAGACCGGGTCATTACATTCTCATGAACTTTCAAATTTCGAGACACATATGCAATCACCCTGCCTTCCTGCATCAATACTGCTCCGAACCCAACACGGGAGGCATCCCAATATACCATGTAAGATCCTGAATCTGATGGTAATACCAACACTGGCACTGAAGTCAAAGCTGTCTTGAGCTTCTGAAAGCTCGCCTCACACTCGTCCGACCATCTGAACGGGGCACCCTTCTGGGTCAATCTGGTCAATGGGGCTGCTATCGATGAAAACCCCTCCACAAATCACCGGTAATAACCCGCCAAACTCAAGAAGCTCCTGATTTCCGTGGCTGAAGTGGGTCTAGGCCAGTTCTCTACTGCCTCAATATTCTTAGGATCTACCTGAATACCCTCTATTGATAAAACGTGGCCCAAGAAAGCGACTGAATCCAACCAAAACTCGCAGTTCAAAAATTTAGCATACAACTGACTGTCCCTCAAAGTCTTGAGTACTATCCTAAGGTGCTTCTCATGCTCCTCCCGACTCCAGGAGTATATCAAGATATCATCAACAAAGACAATCACAAAGGAATCCAAATAAGGCTTGAACACTCGGTTCATCAAATCCATAAATGCTTTCGGGGCATTCATCAACCCAAATGACATCACTAGAAACTCATAGTGCCCATACCGCGTCCGAAAAGCTGTCTTAGGGACATCGGATGCCCTAATCCTCAACTGATTTTATCCAGATCTCAAATCAATCTTCGAAAATACTTTGGCACCCTGAAGCTGATAAAATAAATCATTAATACTTGACAAAGGATACTTGTTCTTGACGGTGACTTTGTTCAACTGCCGATAATCTATACAAATCCTTATAGACCCATCATTCTTCTTCACAAACAAAATCGGTGCACCCCAAGGCAAGACACTATGTCTAATGAAGCCCTTATCAAGAAAATCCTGCAATTGCTCCTTCAACTCTTTCAACTCGGGTGGGGCCATCCGGTATGGCAGAATAGAAATGGGCTGGGTGCCCGGAGCCAAATCAGTGCAAAATTTAATATCTCTGTCAGGTAGCATCCCCGGCAGGTCAGCAGGAAACACCTTTGGAAACTCACGAACAATAGGCACAGAATCCATAGAGGGAACCTCAGCACTAGAATCACGAACATAAGCCAAATAGGCCAAACATTCCTTCTCTCCATACACCGAGCCTTCATATAAGAAATAACCCTGCTGGTAGAATGTCTAGGAGTCCCTCACCACTCAAATCGAGGCAACCCCTGCAAGGCTAATGTCACTATCTTGGCGATAACCAAAAATAGCGTGATAAGGTGACAACCAATCTATACCCAATATAACATCGAAATCCACCATATTTAACAGCAGAAGGTCTACACTGGTCTGAAGACTCCCAATAGTGACCACACACGAACGATATACACGATCTACAACAATAACATCCCCCACCGGTGTGGACACATATACAGGGGCACTCAAAGAATCAAGTGGCATGACCAAATATGAAGCAAAATAAGATGATACATAGGAGTAAGTAGACCTCGTATCAAATATAACTAAAACATCTCTATTGCAAACTGAAATAATACCTGTAATGACAACATCAGATGACTCAGCCTCAGGTATCGCTGGAAAAGCATAACATCGGGGCTGGGGCCCAACACTCTGAATCATATCCCTGGGACGACCTTTAGTTGGCGAGCCTCTACCTCTAATGGCCTGACCTGCACCTCTAACAGTCTAGATCCTACCTCTAGCTACCTGACCCCTGCCTCTGGCAGGCGGTGCAGCAACTGGTGCCAGAACCATGGCACGAGAACCCTGATACTGTGTTTGAATGCCCAATAATCTCGGACAGGACCTCCTGATATGCCCATAATCACAGCACTCGAAACATCTATCCTGATACTCTCGATATGGAAACTGAGACTGACCCTGACGGTCCGGCTGACCACGATAATAATTCTGAAGAGGAGGTGCTCTGATATGAGCGGGTGGTGCACTATAGGCTGGTTGCCCAAAATGAGGTACATAAGAACCACGACTCCCTGAAGCACTATGAGATGCCTGAAGTGCTGAATGGAATGGCCTAGGATGATGGCCTCTACCAAAAGTACCCCTGCCTCTAGGTGAGGCACCGCTGAACCTACCGGAATGAAGAGGTCTCTTATCTAACCTTTGACCTCCCTGTCCAATAACCATCTCGACCCGTCTGGCGACATTGGCTGCATCCTGGAAAGAAATCTCGCTCCCAGTCTCCTTAGCCATCTGCAATCTAATAGGCTGAACAAGACCCTCAATAAACCTCCTCGCCCTCTCTCTCTCTCTCTCTCTCTCTCTCTCTGTGTGTGTGTGGGAAGCAGAAGAATACCATGACGGGCCAAATCCACAAAACGAGTCTCATATTTAGTAATAGTCATGCTGCCATGTTGGAGACGCTCGAACTAACGGCGACGCTCCTCTCTCGAGGTGATATGCAGAAACTTCTCTAAGAAGAGATGAGAGAACTATTCCCAAGTAAGAGCAGACGACCCAGCTGGTATGGTCAACAAATAATCCCTCCACCATTTCTTGGTGGAACCAGTCATCTGAAAAGCAACAAAGTTGACTCCATTAGTCTCCAATATACCCATGTTCTGAAGAACCTCATGACAGCTATCAAGATACTCCTACTTCACTGAAATGGACTGGAAAGAGCTTGGTAAACCTATCCAATCTCCACAAGGCCTCAGATGACATAGCTGACACATCACTGGGTTGTGCCGCAGCAACCGGCTGAACTACTCCGATTGGATGAGATGCTGGAGTCTGAAACTGGGGAGCCATCTGCTCTGGAGTGTGAGTAGCATGAGTCTGGGCTCCTCCTCCATCCTGAGATACGGCTGGTTCCATGGGGAATGCACCAGTCTGGTCCACACTCTCCATAAGGCCCACCAATCGGACCAAGGCATCCTGAAGCACCAGGGTGGTAATAAACCCCTTCGGGACCTGAGATGGTCTGACAGGAATAGTCTGAGTTGGAACCTCCTCATCAAACTCTACCTGAGGCTCCACAGCTGGGGCTGCTGCTCGAGCTCTGGGCTGATCCCTGCCCCTGCCTCGGTCTCAGGCACGGCCTCGGCCTCAACCTCTGCCGCTCGTAAGAGCTGCTGCTGGAGGCTCTGGCTGCTGCTGAGCTGAAGAAGCTGTACGTATTCTCGCCACTATGAGAGAATAAGAATAGGAAAGTTCAATCAGTATTGAGATAACAAAATCGCACGACAGAGTTCAATAAAAGCAAAATTTGTTCCTGCGAGCTCGCAGGTGCGGGCACACTAGATTTGATGCAGCAACAGCCCTGTTGAGTTTTAAACTCAACTTATGCATCGTCCGAATGGCACCTGAACCCTCGGGGATCCAACCCAAACATGCACACAAGTCCTAAAATATCATACTAACTTGCTCGTGCGATCAAATCGCCGAACTACATCTAAAACTACGAATTTAGCACCAAATTGAATGAAATTTTTAAGAATGTTTCAAAACCTCTATTTTCACAACCGAATGCCCGAATCACGTCAAACCAACTCCGCTCATCACCAAATTTCACAGACAAGTACTAAATATCATAACGGACCTGTACCGAGTTTCGGAACCAAAATACGGACCCGATACCGACAAGATCAAACATTAACCAATTTCTTAAAATTATTAAATTTTCAATCTTTCAATTTTCAACAAAAATTCATATCTCGAGCTAGGGACCTTGGAATACGATTCCGGGCATACGCTCAGGTCCCATATTTTACTACGGACCCATCGGAACCGTCAAGACACGCGTCCGGGTCCGCTTACACAAAAAGTTCACCGAAGTCAACTGAAATCAACTTTTTAGGCCAAAAATTATTATTTCATCAATTTTTCTCATAAAAGCTTTCCGGAAACACGCCCGGACTGCGCACGCAATTGAGAAGGGTAAAAATGATATTTTCAAGGCAAAAGAGCACATAATTGGGTTCTAAAACATAAAATAACCCTTTGGGTCATCACACTTGGTCAAAATTTGCTCTCAAAAACGCTTTCCGCTTCCAAAATAGATTTAGGACCCCTTTTATATGAGTTTGGAGTGTGTAGGGCCGAAATAATCAAGTCCCGACGAAATAGAAAAAGTCCCGCCTCCCGTGTCTAGGGCAGTGCCTCGCGCTGGCCAGGGCAGTGCCTCGCGCTGGCCCTGGCGCACAAACCAGAAATGTTTGCTTTCAAATTCCTTGTGTCGTCTGACTTCCTTATATTTCGCTGATTCTTTCTCATTTCTTTGTGTGCTTGTAGTCGAACTTTGACGCCTTCCACTATTAAATTTTCAGTTTGTCTTTTCCAATCTCAATTTTAGTTGCTGCCACATACTATTTGGACTTTGCTTAATTTAACTCTTGTAGTGATTCTCCAATTTGAGAACAAAGAGCTCCACATTCAATTCTTTAACTAAATTTTCCAATGCCTCAAATTTTAGTTACGTTGCCATGCAAAACTAACTTTTACTTCTTCATTTTGCTCCAAATTTCATCTTCAAAGCACCAATATTATCGATCTATTAAAACCGAGGTAAATATAAAACTCCATAATCAAGTTAAATTGGGGTATTCAATATCAAATCTATACTATATTAAAAGTACAATTGCACTTAGCGAAATATCGTTCGTCTTTTTTGTCCTTTAAAATCAATTTTATATTGGACAAAATCATAATTTAATTACTTTCCTAATATTTAGGACCTTAAAATCAATTAAAACTTTACTTATTAAATCTTTCCTTATTTAAACTATGTAAAGATTCTTAATATTTAGGAGTTTAAAATTCATTAAGATTTTGCCTTATATAAATCCTTTTTCTTGATTAAATTTTGTAACAAAACTAAAATTCCTTACATTTGAAAAAAAATAATTGTTTTTGTTACTTAATTAAGAGAATAACGATATGAATTCACAGCGTATTCTATTATGAATCCATAGTTTTACTTGTTTTTAAGACTTTGAATGTGTAACACTTTATATTTATATTATTACTATATTAAAAGCACGAAATCCTTTACCGAAATATTGTTTGTCTTTTTGCACTTTTAAAATAGATTACACGCTAGATAAAATATTCATTATAATTATTTTTCTAATATTCTATGAGTATAAAATTAATCAAAATATTACTTATTAATTAATTATTTCTTATTTTAACTATGTAAAACAACTACATTTAGGACTCCAAATTCAAATATTGTTTTATATTATTTTTTTCTTATTTGACAAACTTTTATGAACTTCATAAGTGCTTTTGGAATTTAATACGTGTAACAAATATTATATTTAATTTAATGTCAATTATTAATTTTCAACAATATATTCGTATATACATTTTATACTAATTGACGCGATGCATACGTGCAACGCATGTACACTAAATGTAGTACTATATTAAAAACATGAAAGCGCTTAGTGAAATATCGTTCGCCTTTTTTAACCTTTTAAAATAGAGTACACATCAGACATAATAATCATTTAACTATTTTTTTTAATATTTAGGACTTCAAAATCACCTAAATTTTTTATATTTCCATATTTAACTATATAATATACCATATACGTAAAAGAAATACTAGCAAAGTCAACGTAGGAAACTAGCATCTACATAGAAGTCGGACTCCTTAAGGTTTAGGAGTGTTGTCATTATTATAGAATTATTGTCTTTGTTAATTCTTTAGAATTTTACTATTTAGTAAAAATAAAGTGAAATTAAATGAAAGGGAATAAGTAGGGGAAGCAAATAAAGTCTCCGACCGTTAGCACTCCTTATTATATATTTTTTTTTAATTCAAAATGTTACTCTTTTCGTGTAAATAGTCCAAAGGTTATTCACTATCTACGGCTTTACCAACAAATAACTTAAAATAATTAAAGGGTATATGTGCATTAAAATTTACCAATAAAAGAATAGATTTAATTTTTACTCAAAAACTATTGAAATTTTATATACATCATAAATCATACCTATAGGCGTGACATGACGAGAAAAAAAATCTATAAAATAAGTTTACAAAAGACGGGAATATAATTTTCAAAATAATTATACTTATACTATAGTAATAATAAACTATAATGTATTTTAAATTTTTTGTTAAACTTATACATGTCAAAGCACAAACCCAATAGATCATTGAAGCATAAATAAGATACCGAAATTTATATATATCTAAATGAATAGTAATAAATTATACGTATTTCTTTATAAGAAATTTAAGGATAAAATAATAGAAAATAAAGTATATTATAAATAAGTCATCATTTTAATGTTTTCCTTTTCTGGCATTCAGTCAAACGAATGTTTTCCTTTTCTGGCATTCCGACCGTAATTATTTTTTAGACTTTGTAATTTCAAGTTCACAACTATTGAAGGCTCCTAATACATCGTAAATGAAAACCTATAAATATATTAGGATGAGTAAAAATATCATCTTTACAAGTAACAAGATTACATTTGAAAATAATATAATTATAATAATACTAACTATAATGTACTTTAATTTTTTGCCGAATTTTTACATGATAAAGCACAAACCCAATCAGATAAGTGAGTATAAATAAGATATTGAAATTTATATATCCAAATTATACTAATAAATCATATTTATTTTTGTAAGAATTTAAGGATGAAATAGTAGGGAAAAAAGTATTGTAAATAAGTTGTCATTTTTTTCTTTTCTTGCATTTAGTCCAACAAATGATGATGCCTCACTATATTTTTTTATATATAAGATATTAATTCAACGGTAGTCATTATTAGACTTTATATTTTCAATATAAATGTTTTAAGAGTGTCACAACCCAATTTCATCGTAGACCGTGATAGCGCCCAACACCGTTATTAGGCAAGCCAACACTGATAAATCTAGTGCTTTTCACTTTTAATGTGTTTGCAAAATGAATAACTTTCCTCATTGATAAAAGTTTTAGAAATTTACACTTATAAAGTAATCAAACAAAAGCAACTAAGTGCAAATCGAAGTCATAACAATAAATCCAAAATCATAAGTCTATTAGTGTATGCCAAGACCCGGTGTCACAAGTATGTGGGCTACTGGTAGAATATACAAAAAACTAATCTATTGTTTGAAGGAAATAGAAAGAAATATAAATCCAAAAGAGAGACTTCAGCTGCTGCTGAATGGCTCGGAAAGGCAGCTCACCATGTAGTCTCGAGCTAGAAGTCAAGCGTGCGCGCCGGACTAGTAACCAGATGCACCTGTCTCAGATCCTGCACATCAAGTGCAAAAGTGTAGTGTGAGTACATAATCAACATGTACCAATAAGTATCTAGTCTAACCTCGAAGAAGTAGTGACGAGGGGTCGACTTCGACACTTACTAAGGGCCAAAAACATAATAATGTGAAGTTCTAATTAAGCATGAAATATAAGTGATAATAGAGCTCAAAGCAAGAAGTAAGTAAGAAAATCCTTCTTTCAAGTAAGAATCAAGTCATTTCTCCCATCTATTCCTTTCACCTTTCAAGTCCGTGAAACATTATCAAATATAAAAAGGATTTCAGTATCACTATGCATGAGTTATGCCGAAGACGTACGACCCGATCAAAACATACAAAATAATATATTGTGCTTTGCCTAGTGTCGAACGTTCTGAACCAAATATTATATCAATAAATCCTTCCGAGGCGAACGACCCGCTCCCATGAGAGCAGTGGAAATTTACCCCGCTCGCAGAATATATTTGCGAAGCGGTTGAACATAAATGTTCTCAATTTATTACAATATTCCTCAAAACATTTTTTAAATCAGAAATTCAACTTGGAACTTTAAAATATTGAAAATTCTCAACCTCCACTTTAAAACCAACAAGTAGTAGACATAATAAAGCAAGGATATCAACAAATCATGGTGTAAGCCTAAATCTACCCCAACATAAGTATGAATAGTAGCTTCGCACGGAGTCTCGTCACATTGTGTGTGCGTAGCCCCCAACAAATAGAAGTATACATTGATTAAGTTCACCGTCACATCGTGTGTGCGCCCGCCACAAATAGAAGTATATATTGATTAAGTTCACCTATGGGGTTTAATCCCTCTTACAAGGTTAGAAAAGAGATTTACCTCGTCTTAAAGCCTATTTTCCGTTTCAAGAATGCGCTTACACCCTCAAGTCGGTGCCGAATAAATCCAAACTAATCAAATTATATACTAATTAATCAATATGTGCTCAAGAGTTCGTATTCCAACTATTAAAGAGATTACCCAACCCTAAATGCAATATTCTAAAAATTTGCCCCGGGCCCACGTGTCTGGATTTCAAAAATTTTTGCAGAATGATTTTACCTATAACCTTAGGAACATAAATATATGATTTTCACTAGGTTCCATAACCATTTTCGTGCTAAAATCCTATTTTTATAAAAACCTAGGTTTTTCATCTAGATCCATGATTTTTACAAATTTTCATGTTAAAATTTACCCATAATCTATGTATTCAACTCACTAGGTAGAAATTACTTATCTTCAAAAGTTAGGTCAAAATCTCATCTTTAAAAGCTCTCAAATCACCCAAGGGTGAAAGAAAATGTGTTAAAAATGGTCTAAGTCCCGTATTACATGAACCCTTTCTGCCCAGCAATTTTCGCACCTGTAGTGCCTTGGCCACATCTGCGGTTCCGGACCTGCGAAAAAATCCTCGAAGGTTTGCATTCCTCTCACCTGGCTAGGCTCCGCATCTGCGGACAAATGGGGCCGCTTCTGCGATCCCGTCCGCTCCTGCGATCAAGTCCCTCACACTTGCGGTCACGCATGTGCGCCAAATATCCCGCATCTGCGGTGGCTGGGCTTCCCTTAATGGTTCGCTTCTGTGGATCTTGGCTCGCATTGGCGATCTCGCACCTGCGACTGGCCAAGCGCATGTGCGATTATGAAGAATTGGAGCTTCAGCAGCTGCTCCAAACTTCCAACTTAGTCTGAGCTTCGTCCGATTGACACTCGAGGCCCCGCCTGAACATATCAAAAAGTTTGAAATAATAAAACGGACTCGCTTGAACTCTCGGAACGCCCGGAACAACATTAAAACAAAGAATCATATCCCAAAACCAATTGGATCAAACTTATGAACTTCAAGTTCTTCAATTTACTCTCAAAGCACCGAAACATACTTAAACTATTTGGATTGACACCAAAATTTGTTTGCACGTCTTAAATGATATTTCGAAACTATTCCCCATCTCGGAATTCCGTTTGGACCTCAATATCACCAAAACTCGCTCCAAACCAAATTTAAAGAACTTCAAAATCCTTCAAGAACCAACTTTCGATATTAGGCGTCGATACGCTCCCGGGTCGTCCAAAACCCGAAACGAGCATACGCCTAAGTTCGAAATCATCATACGAACTTATTGGAACCATCAAATCCCTATTCCGAGGTCGTTTACGCAAAATGTTGACAAACTCAAACTTAGCCTTTTAAGGCCAACTTAAGGAACCAATTGTTCTGATTTCAACCCGAATCCTTCCAAATCTCAAACTAACCATCCCCGCAAGTCATAAAATAGTAAAAGCACACACAAGGAATCTTATTTAGAGGAATGAGGTTCTAGAAAGAAAAACGACCAATGTGGGATGCTGCCTTGAAGTCTAACCCTGATGGCCTGAATACCCACCGGAAGAACCCTGAATAGCTGGTGGGTGATATAAACTCTCTGGCATGGCACTAAAGTAGGAATGGAAGAACCCCGATGACCGGAGTACCCACTGTAAGAACCCTGAATAGCCGGAGGCCGGTAAGAGCTCTCCGGCATAACACTGAAACAGGGCGGTGCTGGAACACCTCGAGGAGGTGATGGTGCTGAATATCGGGGCCTGCTGGGATGACCCCTCCCAAAATGACCTCTACCCCCAGTTGGGGCACCTCTGAACTCCCCAGAAAAATGAGACCTCTTGTCCCGATGCATCTGCTCTTTACCCCTATGACGGTAACCCTCAATCCTGCGAGCAATCTCCACTACTAACTGATAGGGAGTCCCCATATTAACCTCCCGAGCCATGCTAGCCAGGATACTAGAGTGTAACCCCGCAAAGAACCTCCGCACTCGCTTCGCCTCAGTAGGAAGTATCATAAGTGCATGGCGAGACAGCTCAGAAAATCTCACCTCATACTCGTTCACTAACATCTGACCCTACTCCATCCACTCAAACTGACATCACAACTCTTCCCTTTGGGAGGGTGGAACATACCTATCTAGGAATAGGCGTGTGAACTGATCCAAGTCATAGGAGGAGAATCTGCTGATTTGCCAAGAAGATAAGCCTTCCACCACCTCCGTGCGCTGCCCTCCTACTGAAAGGTAGTGAAATCCACCCCGTGCAACTCCAATATACTCATGTTGTGCAGTCTGTCCCTGCACCTATCAATAAAGTCCTAGGGATCCTCATATCGCTCACCTAAAGACCGGAGGGTGAAGCCTAGTCTATTTGTCCAAAAGCTTCTGTGGCTCGCCAGGTGCAACTGGTCCCTCCCATAGGTAGTGTACCCGGGGTCTGATATACGGAAGCTACATGCCCAGGTGCCTGAGCAGAAGGGGTCTGTGCTCCCCCTCCCGCCTGAGATGTGGATGGGTCTGCTGGAAATAAACCAGCATGGGTCATAGAATCCATGAACCGCAACATACAACCCATGACCTCCTAAAGCCTGATGTTGATGTGAAATCTACTGGGTTGGCTCTACTGCGGGCAACTCTCCTGCTCCTCAATAATGGGATCCTCCACTGGATCCGCTGGCGATGCAACAGGGACAACGCTGGAACATCCACGCCCATAACTTGTGATACCTACGTGAATCTAGTGCTCTGATACCATGTTGTCATGACCCAGTTTCATCATAGGACGTGATGGCACCCAACACCGTTATTAGGCAAGCCAATATTGAGAAATCTAGTGGTTTCCATTTTTAATATGTTTGCAAAGTGAATAACTTCCCTCATTGATATAAGTTTTAGAAATTTACAGTTGTAAAGTAATTAAACAAAAGCAACTAAGTGCAAATCGAAGTCATAACAATAAATCCAAAATCATAAGTCTATTAATGTGTGCCAAGACCCGGTATCACAAGTATGTGGGCTACTAGAAAAATATACAAAAGAATACTAGTCTACTATATGAAGGAAATAAACAGAAATATAAATCCAACAGAGAGACTTTGGCTGCTTCTGAATGACTCGGAAGGGCAGCTCACCATGTAGTATCGAGCTAGAAGTCAAGCGTGCACGCCGGACTGGTAACCAGATGCACCTGCCTCACATCCTACACATCAAGTACAGAAGTGTAGTGTGAGTACATAAATAATATATACCTAGTAAGTTTCTAGTCTAACCTCGGAGAAGTAGTAACGAGGGGTAGACTTTGATACTTACTAAGGGTAAAAAACATAACAATTTTGAAAGAACTTATTGTCATCCTCTTTCAGATTTGAATCTATCTGATTCAGAAGGGAAGAACTTGCATCAGTATCTCAATTTCAATTCAAACATGGGTTTAATTCACACTCCATGTTCTGAGAAAGATTTATCATCCGAAAAAAGGAAAAAATGGAGTCTTTGTCTAAAGAAATGTGTTGAGAAAAGGCAGATGTATAGAACCTAACTGTGAAGTTCTAATTAAGCATGAAATATACAATAGTAATCGAGCTCAAAGCAAGACGTAAGTAAGAAAATCCTTCTTTCAAGTAAGAATCAAATAGTTTCTCCCATCTATTCCTTTCACATTTCAAGTCCGTGAAACATTAGTAAACATAAAAGGAATTTCGGTATCACTACGCACGAGTTATGCCGGGGAAGTACGGTCCGATCCAAACATACAGAATAATATACGATGCACTCTCGAGGGTCTAATGGTCCGAACCATATAATATATCAATAAATCCTGCCGAGACGAGCGACCCGCTCCCATGAGAGTAGTGAAAATTTTCTCCGCTTGTGAAATATATTTGTGAAGCGGTTGAACATGGATATTCTCAATTTATCACAATATTCCTCAATAACTTTTTGAAATCAGAAATTCAACTTGGAACTTTAAAATATTGAAAAGTATCAACCTCCACTTTAAAACTAACAAGTAGTAGACATAATAAAGCAATGATATCAACAAATCATGGTGTAAGCCTAAATCTACCCGGACATAAGCATGAACAGTAGCTACGTACGGGCTCCCGTCACACCGTGCGTGTGTTGCCCCCCACATATAGAAGTATATATTGATTAAGTTCACCTGTGGGGTTAATTCCCTCTTGCAAGATTAGAAATGTGACTTAGCTCGTCTCAAAGCCTACTTCCCAATTTAAGAATGCGCTTACACCCTCAAGTCGGTGCCGAGTCAATCCAAACTAATCAAATAATATACCAATTAATCAATACGTGCTCAAGAGTTCGTATTCCAACTATTAAAGAGATTACCCAACCCTAAATGCAAGATTCTAAAAATTCGCCCCCGAGCCCACATGTCCGGATTTTGAAAACTTTTGCAGAAAGATTTTACCCATAACCTTAGAAACATAAATATATGATTTTCACTAAGTTCCCTGACCATTTTCGTGGTAAAATCCTATTTTTATAAAAACCTAAGTTTTTCATCTTGACCCATGATTTCTACAAATTTTCATGTTAAAATCTACCCATAATCTATTTATTAAACTCATATTAGGTAGAAATTATTTATCTTCAAAAGCTAGAAATCCCCTTCTTAAAATCTCTAAAATCGCCTAAGAGTGAAAGGAAATGTGTTAGAAATGGCCTAAGTCCCGTATTAAATGAACCCTTTCTGCCCAGCGATTTTCGCACCTGCGGTTTCTTGGCCGCATCAACGGAAAAATCCTCGCAGGTGCGCATTCCTCTCACCTAGTCAGACTCCACATATGCAGACAAATAGGGCCATTTCTGCGAGCCTGTCAGCTCCTGCGATCAAGTCCCTAGCACCTATGGTCAGGCAGGTGCGCCAAATATCCCGTATTTGCGGTGGTTGGGCTGCCCTTAATGGTTCGCTTCTGAGGCTCTTAGCTCGCACCTGCGGCTGGCCAAGTGCAGGTGCGATTATGATAGAACTGGAGCTTTAGCAGCTGCTCCAAACTTCCAACTTGGTCCGAGCCTCGTCTGATTGACACTCACCCGAACATACCAATAGGTTTGAAATCATAAAACGGACTCGTTCGAACTCTCGGAACACCCGAAACAATATTAAAATTAAGAATCGCATCCCAAAACCAATTGGATCAAACTTATGAACTTCATGTTCTTCAATTTACTCTCAAAGCGCCGAAACATACTTAAACTACTCGGATTGACACCAAAATTTACGTGCAAGTCTTAAATGACATCACGAAACTATTCTCGGTCTCAAAATTCTGTTTGGACCTCGATATCACCAAAACCCGCTCCAAACCAAATTTAAAGAAGTTCAAAATCCTTAAAGAACCAACTTTCGGTATTAAGCGCCGAAACGCTCCTGGGTCGTCCAAAACCCGAACCGAGCATACGCTCAAGTCCAAAATCATCATACGAACCTATTGGAACCGTCAAATCCTGATTCCAAGGTCTTTTACTCAAAATATTGACCGAAGTCAAACTTAGCCTTTTAAGGCCAACTTAAGGAACCAATTATTCTGATTTCAACACGAACACTTCCAAATCTCAAACTAACCATCCCCGCAAGTCATAAAACAATAAAAGCACACATGAGAAATTTTATTTAGGGAAACGGGATTCTAGAAAGCAAAACGAGCGATCGGATCATTATAAGGAGCTATAAGACCAACTTTTTAATTCTCTTTTATGTTTTGTTTTCAGTATTAGGTCACTAAAATAACAATAATTTTCATAAGACCACATATTTCCTTATAAATCACCATAAAATATCTAAACTTATGTCGAACATGATTTCTTCATTTATTGAGCTAACGAAATGGGAACAAGATTTAGCATTTTCGAGTTTATTTCCTTAACTTTTATTATATAATTCATATTAGTCAAATACACAGTTTGATAATATTTACGTAATTTTTAAAAATTATGTATTCATTAATATAGGTACACGCATAACACGCGTACTATAAAGTTAGTATAACCAAAAAGCGGTAAAATGCGAGTAAATTAATATCTAAACATATTAAAATACGCCCAACATCAACTGCTTAAAAGTATTTTTCAAATTAATTAGCCAAACATAAATTATTTCTCACCAAAAGTACTTTTTAATTTTTTTTTTTTTTTGTTGAGAAAAATACTTTTCAAAATAAGCTGATTTTAGAAGTTTTGCGAAACATGCTAGCCCTGCAATATGACTCGATTTTGGATATACCCCTATATTTTATAATCAAACATATACACTTCCAATAGTATAGAAATCCTACGGTTACACCTCTTATGAGGTATATCCGATATTAAATTATAATTATTACAAGACAAATTAAAACTATAAATAAAAGTTTTTGCGTATTTAATTTTTATGAAATTTTAAGAAAGAGTGTAATTCTTTTTGTTAAAACTCTTTACTCGCATCTTTGACTAAAGAAGAGAATAACGTTTGTAAAATATGTAGTTTTGGAACACTCAAATAGGAAACAAAAAAAACTAAGTGAGATAACTCGGAATTTTATGATTTAAAACAATATATTATCTTTCAAAACTCTTAAATATAATACTTTTTCCTTATCTTTCTAAAAATATGTAAAACTCTTATATAATGAAACAAATTAAAAGTAAATAACCTATGTCTATGAAACCCCGTTACGAGAAGGTACAAATTTATTGTTTCCTTGCGCTCACACCTAAGGCATATTACTCTTTTCTTTTTATGCTCTATCTTGGCCTAGCTATAGTAGTTTTCTTTTATGATTATTTGAGATTGGAATCTCCACGTAATAAGTCTGAGTTAGTTCCAGCGGACAACTTATTCTAAACTCCGTCTTTGATAGAATTGCTACTAATGGACTTCTTAGATAAAACTAATTAATACTTAGCTTTTATGTTGGTTTTCTAAAAGAACTCAGTCATCCCACTATGATATTAATGGGATGAATTAGAAAACAAGTAACTTACATATATTTATGGGGACAAATTTTGTGACAATGCATATTTATTACTCATTTAATTAACATGCAATTTAAAAAAGAAACTCGGTGTTTATGAGCATTGTAAATGTATACATTCATTCTTGGAATACGTGAAGACTAGAATTTACTAAATAGCATGAGGCATTATGTTTTGGTACTTAATCACACATTTAGATAACATATAGTGAGATGGTCTGATTAAACTGTCTTTACATATCTTTGAATATTCAAGTTTTTAAAAAAAAAAAAAAATCAAACGATGAGAAGAGAATTTTAGGTGTATCTTCATAATTTATATCACTACATTTGCTTGCACTAATTACTTGTTGAGTTGGTGCAAGAAAGTCCAACGTAACTGTTAAAAGCATATCTGAGAGATTCAAGGGTGTCGGTCCATTTTGGCCTATTATACCATTGGTTGGGAGTAACAATGTCACGATCCAAAATTCTAATTGAGGTCATGATGGCGTCCAACGATAGGGTCAGGCAAGCCGATTCTTAATTTACTAAAGGTTCATTCTTATTAGTTTAAACACTTTAAAATATACTCAGTTTTTAAAAGTTAAAACATGATTTGACAAGAATAATTAGCCAGTTTTAATCAAAACAGTCACGATGAGGAATGAGCCAATATGTATATATACAGACCCGTAAACCAAAATAACAATTACGTGTGTGCCAGGAACTAGTGTCACAAGTCCTACAGGCATCCTAACAGAATATACAAAACATAATATACAATCCCACTGTTTGAAAGGAATAGACGAGAAATAAGCAAAAGAAAACTCCAAGGTGCTGCCGAGGATCGTCGGGAGAAGCAGCTCACCGTGAAGTCGGGTCCAACTAAGATCAGAATCGAGATCCGGTCTGATAACCAGATGCACCAGCCTCAGAACCTGTACAATTAAGTACAGAAGTGCAACATGGGTACATAAACATATATGTATCCAGTGAGTATCCCGCCTAACCTCGAAAAAGTAGTGCCGAGAGGTAGACGTGATACTTACTAGGGTCAACATTTCAAAATATCATGATTTAATAGGAACTAGGCAGGCATAACAGTCGTAGAAATCACAAGGAGATAAATCATCAAGTATAGTTGTATTTACCTTTGCATGTCAAATTTCACTAGCACATAATGTACTAAATTCCCTATTAACATGAACCAGTTTGTACAATTACAACAAATTCCCAGTGAATCATACAGCACATAATAGGCCGGACATATACGGCCGGAGCATCGCAAAAAATAAATGTGCATTGCCGATGGTCGAACGACTCGAACCATAGATGCATCTAGTACCCTGCTCGCGAATCGAACATGCGACGCGGTTGACATAATAATAGGGCTATTTCGCTCACGAATCATACATGTGACGCGGTGCTGCATGCATACATAAAATTATCAATTTTTAGGGAATTATTAGAGATTATTCTTTAAGGCAAGAACCTAAGCAATATATCATGGACCACAACTTCCTAATATTCTCATGACAAATCAAGGATAATAAGAAATTCAAGATACGTTTAGGAATACATGTAAGGCACATATAAGCATGCTCGTGACTCCTAGAACTATCCAACATAACATAGTAGTATCTATGCACGGACTCTCGTCACTTCGTGCGTGCGTAGCCCCCGCAAATAAGGACATGCAATTATTTATAATCACCTATGGGGACAATTCCCCCTTACAAGGTTAGAAAGGAGACTCACCTCGTGTCGAACCTACTCCCCGGACCAAGAACGCGACCGAAACTCCGAACTCTACACCCGAGAACTCGAAACTAGCCAAATGTTATACAAATTCATTAATTTATGCTCAAAATATGGAAATTCTCCTACTCATTTAGTAAATTTCTCATTCTTGAAGAAATTCTAAAATCCAACCCCGGGCCCACATGTTCGGTTTCCAAAAAATTCTCGAAGGAAACACTCACCCATAGCCTAAGGATCATTAATATACGATTTCTACCTGATTCATAGTAATTCAAGGGTAAATTCTCAAATTATCGAAAGCCCTAGGTTACTGTCCCATTCTTGAATTTCCACTAATTTAGGTAGTTAATTAAGCTAGTATTCCATACATAAAGCTAATATTAGAGTAGAATTTACTTACCTTCAATAACCAGGCCGTTTGACCCTCTAAAATGATGGAAATCGCCCCAAGGAAGAAGAAGAAGAAGATAAGGGAAATGAGTTAATTCCTGTGTATAAAAAACACACTGTCTGAATAACGTTTCCGCACCTGAGGCTCGAGGACCGCACCTGCGAGCAAGGGCTCGCACCTGCGAAAATGGACTAGGAAGCCAGAGCCTGCACCTGCGGAGTGGAGACCGCACCTGCGGCTCAGCTCCTGCAGAATTTTGTCCGGACCTGCGAGAATTGGCCTGACCACTGGGGGTCGCACCTGAGAGGCTGGGACCGCAGGAGCGGTCCCGCACCTGCGACTGGGAAACCGCACCTACGGTCACACCAGAACAGGTGCACCAGCAACTAATGCAGCTGGTTTTTGGCCTCGTGTGGTGTCCAGGAGGCACCTAGGTCCACCCGAGCCCCTATCAAAATATACCAACGAGTCCCAAATCACGATACAGACTCGCCCGAGCCTTCGGAGCACTCAAAACAACGCTAAAACTCAAATCACACCTCAAAACCCCTAGAACCAAACTTAGGAACTTAAAGTTTTCTAGACCTCGCTAACAACGGGCCGAAACGACCTATACTACTCGGAATGACACCAAATTTTGTAGGCAAGTCATAAATTACATAACGGAACTATTTCCGATCTCGAAATTCCGTTCGGACCTCGATATTGTAGAAACACGTCCCAAACCATAATAGGAACTTAAAGAACTCTTAATTCAATTTTGGGTGCCGAAACGCTCCCGGGTCATCAGAAACCCATTCCAAACATACGCCCAGGTCCGGAATCATCTTACGAAGCTACCGGAATCGTCGAAACTCGATTCCGAGGTCGTTTACTAAAAATGTTGACCAAAGTCAAACTTGGCCTTAAAGGCCAACCTTAAGGAACCAAATGTTCCTATAGCACTCTAAACGCCTCCGAATCCCGGACCACTAGTCCCCGCAAGTTATAAATCATAATAAGCCGCTATGGGAAGTTTCATTTAGGGGAACGGGGTCCGATAATGCAAAACAACCGGTCGGGTCCTTACAATCTCCACCTCTTAAACAAGCGTTCGTCCTCGAACGGTTCTAGAATCATACCTGGAGTGCTAAATAAGTTTGGATATCTGCTCCGCATGTCCTCCTGGGACTCCCAGGTCGCCTCCTCGACTGGTTGGCCTTTCCACTGGACCTTTACGGCAGAAACTCTCTTGGACCTCAACTGGCGGTCCTGTCTATCAATAATAGAAACTGTCTCCTCCTCGTAGCCCAACCTCTCATCCAACTGAATAGTGTTGAAATAAACCACGTGAGAGAAATCGGCGTGGTACTTCCGGAGCATGGATACATGAAAAACTGGATGAACTCCTGATAAAATGGGAGGTAAGGCCAGCTCATAAGCAACCTCCCCAACTCGCCTCAACACTTTGAAGGGATCTATAAACCTCGGGCTCAACTTGCCCTTCTTCCCAAACCTCATAATACCCTTCATACGCAAGACTTTCAACATGACCCTATCTCCCTCCATAAATGATACATCACACGCCCTCTGATCCGCGTAACTCTTCTGTCTGGACTTTGCTGTGCGGAGCCTCTCCTGAATCAACTTCACTTTCTCCAAAGCATCCCTCACTAGGTCGGTGCCATATAACTTAGCCTCGCCAGGATCAAACCACCCGATAGGAGAACGACATTGCCGACCATACAAAGCCTCAAATGCGGCCATCTCAATGCTGGACTGATAACTATTATTGTAAGCAAACTCGGCCAAGGGCAAGAACTGG